>PVLC010009758.1:0-52975 GCA_004027655.1 Graphiurus murinus
GAGAGCTGGCAGAACAGAACAGTCACGGAGCAGCAAGCAGTGGTTCCACCATTGGGGTCAAGGTCAAATCCAGGAGATTAGAGAAAGTTCAACGAGTTCAGCTGAATCATCAAGGAAGCCTTGGCTTTCAACCCAGTATCCTGAATCCTTGCTGATAGACTAATTGACTGACCCATTTAGGTTCTTTGAGTGTCACCATTTATGTATAGGAAAAGGAGGAGGGACTGAGGAGACAGATAGACCAGGGTTCAAGCCCTACTTTCCTGCTTATTGTGTTTCTCCGAGCAAGATGTTTAGCTTTTTTCCAATTAGGAAACAAGAAAATCCCCAGAAATTGGAACTCTTCTACACTGTCGGTAGGATTGCAAATTAGCTGCTATGGAGATCCGTGTGCAGATTCCTCAGGAGAATGAGAATGGATCCACCATATGATCTAGCTACACTACTCCTGGGAATCTTTCCAAAGGGACTGAAATCAGGAAATTATAGTAATATAGGCATATTTCATATAGCACAATTCACGATAGCCAAATTATGGAGCCAGGTGTGGTGGTGCACACTTGTAATCCCAGTACTTGGGAGGCTGAGATAGGAAGATCTTAGATTCAAGGACAACCTCAGTAAGTAGTGAGACTTTCATCAACCTAGTGAGACCCTGTTTCAAAATAAAAATAAAAATAAAATGGCTGAGGGTGTAGCTCAGAGGTAGAATGCCTCTGGGTTCAATCTCCAGTACCAACCAACCAACAATAAACAACAAAAAGCAAATTATGGAAACAATCTAGTTGTCCATCAACAGATGAATGGATTACAAAATTATGAGATATACGCACAATGAAATTCTACTCAGCAATCAAGAAGAACAAAATAATGTCATTTGCAAGAAAATGGAAGGACCTGGAGAACATTCTGTTAGGTGAGATTATCCAGTCACAGAAAGTGAAGAATCAAAACCAATCTCAGAAACTTAGCGAGGCCCTCAGCAACTTAGTGAGACCTTGTTTCCAAATCAAACAAGGTCTAGGGGTATAATTTGGAGGTAGATGGTCCCTGGGTTCAATCCCTAGCACCATACACACAAAACAAATATGCAAGCACACAAACAACAATAAAAGCAAGCCGGGTGTGGTGGCGAACGCTTGTAATCCCAGCATTTGGGAAGCTGAGACTGGAGGATCTGGGTTTGCGGCCAGCCTCAGCTACCTAGTGAGGCACTCTGCAACTTAGTGAGACCTGGTTTCAAAATAAAGAATAAAAAGGGCCGGGCGTGGTGGCGCACGCTTGTAATCCCAGCATTCGGGAGGCTGAGACCGGAGGATCCGGGTTCGCGGCCAGCCTCAGCTACCTAGTGAGGCACTCTGCAACTTAGTGAGACCTGGTTTCAAAATAAAGAATAAAAAATAGGGCTGGGGGTATAGCTCGAAGGTAGAACATCCCTGAGTTCAATCCCCAGTACTGAAAAAAAAAAATAAATAAATAAACAACGATAAAAACAAATAGTTAGCATAAAGGCCAACACACTTAGACCACTGGTTGGTGGAAAGAAAGGTATTTTTTAATTGTCCGGGTAATTCTCCATTAGTCCCATAAAAACTCTAAACAGAAAAAAAAAAAAGTCTTAATTTCCCCGACATGTCTTAGGGTCTGTTCTACCAGTAGGCAAAACTGGTTTTGTTTGTATTTCAGATGTGGCCACCTCCTGCCTTTCCTACGTGGGCCCAGCACATTCCATTTGATGTACTCTGTCCTATAAAGGAACCTGCTTCATTTTTGTTCCTTGGATCCAGAAATCTGAGCCCTAGTTACCCTCCTTGCTCTCTGTCAAGCACGGAGCTAGGTGCATTTCAACTGTTCTAATCTTCGTAAGAACACTTATGCACAAGGTACCTTAGCCTCCCTTCAATAGCTGAGGCCCAGAGAGGTTAAACAAAGTCCTCATGTCACACAGCTCGGCCATGGCTCCTCTAGCATTAAAACCCCGGGTGAGGTTAACAATTCTAAAATCCTTGTTTTCTCTGCAGCGGTGGCGGCGGCGGCGAGTTGACAGAGCATGCCACTCACAGATGTCTCCTTAGAGCAGAGGAACATTGGAATTTTTTTTTTTTAGGTTTGAAGCAAAGAAAACAACTCTCAGGCTTTCCGTGGGCTTCAACAACCCTCAGGTTAACTGTCAAACACCGTGAGAAGCAGCTGCACCCAGGGTCATCACCACACGCTCACCACACTTCCGCCAGCGTGGGAAGGCCGTGCTCCTTGGCTTAGCAACGTTCCGTAGTTGGCTCAGGTCTGGGGTCCATGTTGCATAATGAAGGCACTTCTTTAGACCCCGGACCCACACACAGGGCCGCGAGACTCTCACTGAGAGAAGGGAGTGAGAAACGAGGCTCTGTCCACCTGCTCTCACTGCGGGAGGGCCGCCGGATCCTGCGGACAGCCCTCTGCTCCAGTGCAGGGGTTAAATGTGCAGCTAGACCAAAGTTCCCTCCATCACTGCAAGAACCACCTTCTACAACCTGGAGGGGCAGCGACCATCGGTGGAGTCTTTGCCACCAACATCAGATGAAGTCCCTTCATCTCTCAATGTTTTGTTTTGTTTTAATCTTCCTTTCTCTTTTTCTTCTCCCTCTCTTCTTCCTTCTCTCTGTCCTCTCAAAATTATCCAGGCATCGGAAAAGCAGAGCAGACTGGCTTCCCAACAGTTTATCATTGTAAACTGGCTTCCCATAAACATCGATGGGATTCTTTGTCCACATCAAGTAACTGACTGAGCCTTCCTGGAGACGGAACGGGGCAGGAGAAAATGCAAAATAAGCTGTGTGCACTGAACAGCATCTATTATTTTATTTTTTTGTGGTATTAGGGGTTGAACCTAGGGGCCTTCTACCTCTGAGCTGCACCCCCAGTCCTATTTTAGTTCTTTTTTTTTAAAAAAATTTGAAACAGGGTCTCGCTAGGTTGCTAAGAGTTTCACTATTGCTGAGGCTGTTCTCGAACCTATGATCCTCCCATCGCAATCTCCCAAGTATTGAGATATAGAGCCTCCCAAGTACTGGGATTACAGGTATGTATCACCATGCCTGGCTGAACATCATCTATTATTATTATTATTATTATTATTATTATTATTATTATTATTTGTGTGTGGTACTGGGGATCGAACCCAGAGGCATTCTACCTTTGAGCTACACTCCCAGTCTGATTTTATTTCTTATTTTGGAAACAGGGTCTTGCTAGGTTGATGAGTCTCACTACTTGCTGAGACTGTCTATGAACCTGCGATCCTCCTGTCTCAGCCTCTCAAGTACAGGGATTACAAGTATGCGTGTCACCACGCCCGGCTCAGCATCTGTTATTGATAATGACCATGACAGCTCTGAGTTCCGTCTCCAGGAAGGCTCAGTCGATTACTTGATGTGGACAAAAAATCCCATCGATGTTTATGGGAAGCCACATTACAATGATAAACTGTTGGGAAGCCAGTCTGCTCTGCTTTTCCGATGCCCGGATAATTTTGAGAGGGCAGAGAGAAGGAAGAAGAGAGGGAGAAGAAAAAGAGACCTCCAGGCCTCCCCGAGAAACCTCTGCCTCTGTGAATACTGGTTCCAGGACAGCAGCTTTGGGATTTAGGTCTTCAAGGAGGACTTCCTCCAGAAGCTGGACCGGACTCTGCCCGTGCATGGGAGCAGAGCAAGCAGAGAGTGAGCCAGGGGGAAGGGGTGCAGGTGCAGGGGCTCCTGGGAGACCAGCGGTGAAGGAAGAGGGGAGGTGGGCAGAGGCCAGCGTGGCCGGAGTCCAGAGGCTGAGTCCGGTGGGTGATGTGGGCTGAGATCTGGGTTGCTGTGGCCGCGTTTTACAGGGCAGGGGAGTCCGGCATACACAACTGGTCTTTTTGTGTCACAGCAGCAGGGAGCCACAAAGCAAGGAGGAGACAGGGTTAGGTTTGGGTTTTGAAAAGACCAAGGAGGCCCGTGTCAGAGGGGAGGGAGCCAGAGTTGATGGAGACCCATGGGAGTTCCTGCTGAGGTCCATGGGAGAGACACTGAGGACCGCAGTCAGTGGGGTGGGGATGGCGGTAAAGAGAGAAGTGAATGGACTTGAAAACTAGGTGAGCAGCAAACACTGGGAAATTATTTTGCGATTCAAAGAATCATCTTTCAGCCAAGCTTGGTGTTCACACCTGTAATCCCAGAAGTTGGGAGGCTGAGCTAGGAGGATTGCAGGTTTGAGGCCAGCCTCAGAAACTTAGCAAGTCTCTGTTTCAAAATTTAAAATAAATAAATAAATAAATAAATAAAGGGCTGGGGGTAAGATAGGTGTGGTGGTGCATGCCTGTAATCCCAGTACTTGGGAGGCTGAAACAGAAGGATGACAGGTTTGAGAACAGCCTCTGTAGTGTAGTGAGAACCTCAGCAACCCAGTGGGACTCTGTTTTAGAACAACAACAGAACAAAACAAAACCAAAATAAAAAAGAGCTGGGGGTATAGCTTGGAGGTAGAATGTCCCTAGGTTCGACCCCTACTGAAAAAAATTCTTAAAGAAATAGAATTGCCTAAATTTTTGTAAATATAGATTTGTGATATAGGGCTTGTAAAATGGCCACATAAGAAAAAATTCCTACCAGTACAGTAAGACAAAGATTGAATTTTGAAAATTTTGACATAATAAATGCAATGAAGAGGAAAAGTCAAGAATTTAAAAACTTTTATTTTTCCTTTCAAAGAATCCAAAGACACATAGATGAAATCTGACAACAAATGTGGATTTACAGTTCTAAAAATAATCACACAGCAGAAAGCATATAGCTAGTGAGCAACCTGTACATGTTTATGCAAATATAAAGCTAGAGCACTTCCCACATATTCCAAAAATATAACCTGAAAAAGGGAGTTCTTTATCAAACATGCACAAATAGTGCGCTTTTAGAAAAAGAAGCAGTCAAAATATGCACAAATAAACCATATGTAAACAATTTTTTAAGGTTTTACATGTCTTGCATAAATCTCTCTGCACCTTGCATTTATGAAACTCTATTCCTCCAAGGAGTTCAAATCACATAGCAAACATGATATAGTCTTTCACGAATACACTCGTTTCTATTGCCCCATTCAACAGATGGGAAGATTAAGGCCTGGGAAGTCATTTCCTTAAAATCACAATGAGTATTTTTTAAGCTGTGACTGCACTTCAGAACACTGCCCTGTGCCAGAAATCCTACGTTGGGCACATATATCTTTATATTAAAAAATGACTAAAGCAGATTACCATTAGAATGAACAGACACGACCACATACACACACACACACACACACACACACACACACACATACACACACACACACACACACACACAGGCACATACACACAGATGTGCTTACACAGCCACAAATTAGAAATTGTTGATTCATTCCCCCAGCACCATAGAGAAAATAAATGGAAAAAAAAAATTTCAGGGTCCTTCGAACAAATGATGTTACAGTAAATCATTAAAGTATTCTTATATAAGAAGTTCTGATTTCATTAGAGTACTTCTTAAAATAGAGATATTTTAGAGGGGCGTGGTGGCGCATGCCTGTAATCTCAGGACTTGGGAGGCTGAGACAGGAGGATCACAGGTTTGAGGCCAGCCTCAGCAACCTAGGGAGAGCCTGTCTCAAAATGAAAAAATAAAAAGGGCTGAGGGTACATAGCTCAGAGGCTGAATGCCTCTGGGTTCAATCCCCAGTACCACACATACACATTCACACACAGATATTTTCTTCTTCTTTTTTTTTTTAAGTAGTTTTTCTTTCAGTGCTGGGGATTGAACCCAGGGCCTCTTTCTCAGAGTTCCACCCTCCCCCCCAGATAGAGCTATTTTCTAATTTCCCAATAATGCTTCTATTTAAATGCAGGAAATATTTACTTTCCCGAGGGCTTGATTACTTTACCCAACATTGAGCTTTATGTACATTAATCAGGAGGTATCTTCCCAAATATTCCATTAGCCAGAGTTACAGTAAACAGATTGTCAGCAATTGCCCAAGCCCCAGGCAGGGGGCCTCTCCTTGTGAAATGTAAACTTGCTCGTGAGAGTTGAGGCTTTAGCGGGAATGTGGCAGGGCAGCTGCAGATACACTCGGCAATCTTTACCTGACCGGCAGGCGCTCGGCCTCCATGGTGTGCAGAAGATGCCAGAGAGAGAGAGAGAGCAGGCAGAAGTCCCCAGGAGCCAGGAGGCGCCACCCACGATGACTGTCCACCAGCCTGGACCCCGAAGAATGCTTTGTTTTCCAATACTCCTCCGCTTCCCTGACTGCGACTTGGTCTTAACAAATGCAGTCGTCTATGTAGACAGTCCCGCTCTGGGACAGCGGACGGAAGACAGAGCGGGATCACCTGCTCTGTGTGGTGGTGGCCTGCTCTGGGGTGTGAAGTTTGCTTTCCAGGAACTCAGAAGCCCTAAGCACCGTTTTTGTAGGAGGGTAAAGACCGCCGTTCTTGATCTTGGTGAAAACAATCTGGAAAATAAAGAATATCCCAATTATATATGAAAGGAGTGTTGGGGAGATACGGGGACAAAGAAAGCACGGCCGGACAGGCTGTATTTAGGAATAAAAGCTGACTGAGGAGACAGCCCATGAATCGGGGGCCCAGCTCCTTTCAGGCTAGGGGCTTTTATGGGGCCAGGAAGTGGGGGGTGGGGGTACAGGAGCAGTCGTGCATGCCGCTGGTTGGTGTGCTAGTGGCCAGGTCATCTCGGGGCAGGGCAATAGCCAGGGGGAGTTTCTCTCTCTTTGTTCCTTTGTTCTTGGTCTCCCTTCAGCAAGGCCTTATGGCCAGATCACACAGTCAGACTGTTGGCACAGAATCCCCACAAAAGCATCCCAGCATGGCACACATCTGGTTTCTTTTCCGGGCATCAGCTGGCGGTGCCTTCCTGTGCCCAGGGGTCAGCTAGTCTATCCCCTGTGGCCGGCTCCAATTTCCTCCCCTTCATCCCACCCTATGAAGCCCCATACCTGGTCCTGCAAGACCGCCCCCTACCCTACCTATAAATATTGGTTGTTTCCCTTTGTACTCAGGAACAATAGACTTTCTCTCTCTCTCTCACTGTTCCTCTGGCCTCCGACGTGATTCCTGGGTCCCCCTTAACCCTTACACACACCTCAAGTGCCCACCAGAAGGATATTATATTGGTTTATTTATTTATTTACAGTCCTGGGGATTGAACCCAGGGGCTACCTCTGAGCTACACCCCCAGCTCTTTTTATTTTATCTTATTTTTTTATTTCAAAACAGACTCTAAGTTGCCAAAGGCCTTGCCAAGTTGCTAAGGCTAGCCTCCAACCTGCGATCCTCTTGTCGCAGCCTCCCAAGTACTGGGATTACAGATGTGCAGCCACCATGCTCAGCTAAGGAATGGTTAGAAGCAGGAGAGGGGCCCAGCTGTTGGCTGATGACTTTGAGATGGGGAGGCAGCTGTGAGCCAAGGAACATAGGCTGGTGCTGCAGACCGGGAATGGCCTGCAGCTGGCAGGTGTGTTATAATGGAAACCTCGGTCCTATCTCTATTAGCAACCAAATTCTGCTGCTGACCCCAGGGAGCAGAAGCAGGGGAGTGAATTGTCCCCTAAAACCTCCAGAAAGAAACAAAGCCTTGTGGACACTTTGATTTTAGCCTACTAAGAGCTGCGTTGGACTTCTAACTTACTGAACTGTAGGATGATAAATTTGTGTCGCTTAACCCACTAGGATTTAGTAGCTTGTTGCAGCAGCAGGAGAAGGTGACTACAAAGCCTGCCCATTCGTTCACGGCCATCTGTGGCCACTGTCATTTCACAAGGCAGCCTTAAGTGGATGTCTTAAGTGGACTCTCTGGCCATGAAGCCTAAAATATTTACCAACCGGCTTCTTATAGGAAAAGCTTGTCAATCTCTGCTATTTGCACACAAAAACCATTAACAGCCAGGCATGGCGGCCCACACCTGTAATCTCAGTGCTTGGGAGGTGGAGACAGAAGGATCGCAGGTTGGAGAACAGCCTCTGCAAGTAGTGGGACTCTCATCAACATAGCAAGACCTTGTTCCAAGATAAAAATAAAATAGGGGTGGGGGTGTAGCTTGGAAGTAGAATGTCCCTGCGTTCAATTCCTGGTACCAAAACTAACAAACACACACACACACACACACACACACACACACACACACACACCCAGCAGCCAGTGTTTACTGAGCCCACACTTGACACCAGCCTCTGGGATAAGGATTCGGTATTCACATTCATTTTCTGCCATAGATATTATTTGGTCCCCATTTTGCAAATGAAAATGAGCCAGAGGCAGAAAGTTTAAGCAACTGCTCAGGTCAGCCTTGAGTCAGCGGTGGTGCAGGGATTCAACCCCGAGTCTGGCTGGCTTTGGAGCTGGGCTCACACCCTGGGCATTTGCAGCAGGTTGTGCGGTGTCACGAACACCCTCGAAGCTCACCTGAGTGTCTTACCGCCGGATGAATGCCATGGGGAGCTCCCGGCTGGGCACCAGGGTCCCCAAGTGCAGCATCTCAACAGGCTCGTTGTCTGTGGCCACGAGGGCGTACCTGCGAACAATCTGCAAACACACATGCAGGAAAAAGCGAGATTAACCCTCTCCTCTCCTGCCTCGTGGGATAGCAGGAACCGCGACCGCCAAAATCCAGTAAGGATGTTGTTACCCAGCAAAGAGCCAAGTGCAGTTGGAGCTCCGCCAGCCGGCGACCAATGCACATTCTTTTCCCCAGACCAAACGGGAGGTGCGAGAAAGGGTTGATCTTTTTCTTCTCTTGAAGCCAACGTTCGGGTCTGAACTGACTGGGATTCTCAAAGTTGTCTTCACTGGACCCCAATACATGGGTATTCAGCATCAACACTGTCTAAAAACACACAGGGGTTGGGTGGGGTGGGGGGGGGGAAATACCAGACTTTAAAATAACCAAAAGAGAACATTTGAATGGCGAATTTACAAAAGTGATTGGCTTTATGAATGTCAAAATAACCCACAAATAGATGAGGTTGATGATTGACAAAGGGTACCGAGTGCTTAAAATATACCAGGTGATCAACAGGTATAGAACATTAACGTTTTAATCCTGTTCTCATTCAACCCCATGGGGTGGGAAATTCTATTTTTCTGTCCCTTTTGCAGATGAGTTGAAGCTCACCGATGTGATGGAACTGACTTAAGACCAATACAGATAAAAGTGGCACTGCGCACAGGTCTCTGTCTCCAAAGCATATCAAATTCAGGAAAACTCATGGACTGAGGGAATTGAGTTCTCCCCTTTGTAACATGCCCACTATGCATTCCTCGCTAAAGATTTCCAAGAAGTGTGAAACTTCTTCCAGTAAGAAGTTTCAGGGAGATCTGATGACTAGTTGGGAAGGATGTCTTTCAAAGCTGTTTAAGGTGCAGAATGTGCAAATTCTACTTACTCCTTTGGGTAAAGCATATTCATCCAGAACTGTTGCTTTGTCAAGTGTCCGAGTTGTAAATGGTATACTTGGGGTAAGCCTGGCAAGAAAACAAATCAGCGGTCAAAATGGCCACAGACCAAGTTCTGTCTGAAATGTCTGTCATTCGGAATGCAGATCAGATTGAATAAATAAGACCACACAGGTTAATCCTTAAAAGGATCAAGAGCACAGCTCCTCATAATTTCTTTTTCTTATCTTATCATATTGGTCTAACCCCTAGTGCTGCAGATGAGTAGCTGTTGATAGTGGTTTTCCCTTTGCTTCATTCCACATTCCGATGATGTGTATGTCTTTCATGCTTCCCCTTGATGTTTTTTTCCACATTCCTCTGACCTACCCTTCATGAAGTTAACACTGTTTCCTTCTAATTCAAAGATGCCGTGAGTTTTGTTTTCTAGAAAGCGTGTAAGAGGAGTTTCCAAAGGACACTTTTATACCAAGGGCTCAAAGACAGAGATATCTCTGTCTTGTTATGTAATAATGTGGTTCTCTTGCTAAATTCTCCTCTTATATCCTGCAAGCTGGACAATGCTTAGAGCATCCGTTAGCATAATATTGTTATTGATTTAAAGGGGGGGGGATTGATTTTCTAAGATTTAGTGGAATTGGTTCAAATGGTTTAGGAAATGAGTAACAGGAAAGAAATATGGTCCCAAGATTCATTTCCAGCTGGGTGTGATGGTGCACACCTATAATCCCAGTACTTGGGAGGCTGAGACAGGAGGATCACAGGTTTGAGGCCAGCCTTGGCAACTTAGCAAGATGCTCATGAACCTAGCAAGACTCTGCTTTAAAACAAAACAAAAAATAAATAAATAACCTAGGGGTGTAGTTCAGAAATAGAATGCTCTTAAGTTCAACTCCCAGATTCCTCCTTTTCCCCAAACCCTCATTTTTTTTTTTTTTTTTTTTTTTTACAGTTTGATAAGTGTTTATAATCAACTAGGGGAGTTACCTAGAAGAGGTACACTCTAGTTATGCATTTAAGAGGGTAGTCTTCTAACAAATTCATATTGGCTTTAGAAATATCTTCTTACCTCATGGATTCTTTGAGGCAGGCCTTTAAATATGGCATATTTTTCAAATCTTCTGCCCGTGGTATCTGATTCTCAGGCAACACACTTTGAATCTCCTTAAGAAGTTTTTCTTGCACTTGGGGATTACGGGATAAGTTGTAGAGAATCCACATCAAGCTGTTTGCGGTCTGAAAGCCAAACGGACACGAACTTGAATTTCTGCAAATACGCTGCCTTCGCCGTGATGTGCTGAGCGCAAAGAGCGGTGCCCAGCGCCAGGCTTTGCAAGTGTATTCGTGATGTTTTCTCGCAGGACCTCGTTTGCTGAGCCTTAAGCAAATCCAATCTACAAAAGGTCCCATTTATTTTGCAAAACATATCAATTCAGGATAGCTTATTTCCCGAAGGAATCATAATAGAACCCTTTAGATAATCAGCTGCGTTAGGACATTTGCAGTAGAGTTTGATACAACAACTGTTTAGACACAAAGGCATGCACGTCAAGCTGGGGAAACAAGCTTTCAGATTTTGGATGATTTCAGTACCAACTTCCCAGTTGCAGTTGCTATGCTGGTTTTTACCACTAGGGGTGAAAGACACAAATAAACCCTATTTTTTTTTTTTCCTTAGAGCTCAATGTGAATCTATGACGCTCTCCAAGTTGAAAATCTTAGCTAAAAATCATTCAACGTAAAAAAAAAAAAATCTATGTAAAAATTGAAAAAATTGAGAGGGACAGAGATCCTTGGAGTGTCACTGATAAGAGGCTTTAAAAAAAATTTTTTTTCAGCCGGGTGTGGTGGCCCATGCTTGTAATCCCAGTACTTGGGAGGCTGAGACAGGAGGATCACAGGTTTCCAGCCAGCCTCAGCAACTTAGTGAGGCTGTCTGAAACTTAGTGAGAACCTGTTTCAAAATAAGAGGATAAAATAGGGCTGGAGGTGTAGCTCAGAGGTGGAATGCCCCTAGGTTCCATCCCCAGTACCCCCCACCCCCACACACACAAAAGAAAGGGAAAAAAAAAAAAGGTTATTTTTGCAGCACAGAATGCACAAGAAAGAAACTGCATTTCTGGAATTTGAAAGTTTCTTTTGCCCGCACCCTAAAATATTCTCCACAGAAATGAAAAGACATTTTCAGGGGTTTAGAGGTCTCTCAGGAGAATGCCAACTGCAGAGGCAGGGATTCCAGCATGGGGTTGTGTGTTCCTAGGGAGCGACCACAGTTTCCAGTGAAGCCCCCGGGGCCTTTCCAGGGATGTCCTTAATTGGCTTCCCAAAGGCTCCGAGAAATAAAACTGAGTGGTGGAATCAGCCATGATAGCTTCTAGTGACATAATATTCACCACTGGTTGCCACATGCACGTGTGTGTGTGTGTGTGTGTGTGTGTGTGTGTGTGTGTGTGTTTAGGCCTCAGGTAATTTAATCTGAATGGTCATCGCGCCTCCCCTGGGCAGACTCGGAGACGCTGTCACCAAGTGCCAAGTGCCACTCACACCAGAGAGAAAAGTGCACGGCGACCCGGGGGCTGATGGCTCCTTATTATTTTTGGAAGAAGATGCCGCCCGAGCCGACTTCTTTGTGTCAGAGCCCTGGTGGCCTCGGCTGCAAATAAACTACCCTGGCATTATTATACAAACCGGATTCGCCAAACAGGAAGAGGGCGCAAGCCACCAAATTAGAGGCGCTTTCAAATGTCTCTCTGCTTCCCCAAATGGGACTTTCTGCATCATCAGGACAAAAAAAGAAATGGAGAGAGTGCATGGCCTATCGGCAAGCTCCCCACCACAAGTGCCACCCCAGCCATGGCAGACAGTCTGGACTCGGCAGGAAAACGGCAGGGGCTCATTCCAGGGGAAGCAGGCTGGAAAACCTCAAGGGCACACACTTATCCCGGCTTGACCTCGGGGAGGAGGCCTGTCTCCTTAACTGGCCTCTGCGTCCACTCCCCCTGCGCTAAGTTCATTCTCTACCCACCAGCCAGAGTCCACTTGTCACCATATAAATCAATCAGGTGACTCCTGCGCTTAAAATGTTCCAAGAAGCTCTGCATCTTGAGTGTAAGAAAATCCAAATGCTTTACCAAGGCTCCCGAGGCCCCGCCACCTCCAAGCACAGCTCCAGCCATATTTGCTAGTCCTACAGCTCTAACTCTCTTTCTTCCCCAGGGCCTTTGCACGGGCTGTTTCTCTGACCTGGGGTACTCTTCCACTAACTTTCCACAGTGCCGGATCCTTCTCTTTATTCTGGAATCAGTCCTGGTATTCTTTCCTCGGAGAGGGACTCCCACCCCCAGCCCTCCCCATCTCTCTCTCCTGCACCCCCTGATAGTTTCCTCCGTAGACATACCACTGTCTGGAACGACCATATCTGTTCGTTTCCATTTCGGCTGTCTGACTTCCTCACCAGCGTATCAATTCCATGAGGGTCCCAGGACTTTGTCTCTGGCTCTTGGGGGGAGGGAGTCTCTCAAGAACCTGAAACAGTTCTTGGCACAAAGTAGGGACTCAATAGCTCCTGACTTCTTTTGTTTACTCAGTAAGTATGCACTGGCCACCCGCTGCAGGCCAGGCTCTGTTCTTTCCCCTGGGACCACAGCGATGGACAAAACTAAGTCGCTGCCCCCGCAGAATCACATGCCAGTTGAAAAAATAATAAGCAAGGTTTGAGTTTTATCCCTACGGAACATCTCAGGTTTGTGATTCAATAGGAGAGTGAGCTAGAAGGAATCCCTGCCTCCATCAGCCTCCTGGAGAAGAAGGGAAGGATGCGTCACCCTGGTGTCAAAAACCCTCCTTCTCCTTCAGACAAGAAACAGCACAAAAGGGGAAAGCATAGCCAGGCACAGTGGTACGCACATGTTATCTCAGTACTCAGGAGGCTGAGATGTGAGGATTGCAGATTTGAGGACAGACTCAGCAATATAGTGAGACTCTCAGCAACTTAGCAAGACCTTGTTACCAAAAAAAGAAAAAAGAAAGAAAGAAAAAGGACTCGGGGTGGAGGCTTGGAGGTAGAATATCACTAGGTTTTATCCTCAGTACAAGAGAGGAAGAGAAAGAGAGAGAAGAAAGGAGGAGGAGGAGGAGCAGGAGGAGAAGGAAGAGGAGGAGGAGGAAGAGGAGGAGGAGGAGGAGAAGAAGAAGAAGAAGAAGAAGAAGAAGAAGAAGAAGAAGAAGAAGAAGAAGAAGAAGAAGAAGAAAAGGAAGGAAGGAAAGAAGGAAGGAAAATGAACCGGTAACTTCTTATATCTTCTGCACAGAGACTTTAATCACATGAAATATTGGACCTCTGAGGTATATTAATATACCTCACCCCAACAATAATCCAGAAAAGGAATCAAAGACTCTTCACTCCATCGCCTGGGTGAACATGCCACTGTTGTGTTTGGAGTGGCTGCCTGGAATATCTACTCAGAGTATCGACCACGTTGGCGACACAAATTTGGTATTTAAAATAAGCTGTCTATTTAAATAAAAACCAAACTGTCCCAAACTCACTCCATCTATAATTTTAAGCAAGGAAAATATTATTGGGCTGAAAGATAGCATTTCAGTATTTTTACAGTAAATATGACCAGCCAAAGGTAGGCAAGCGCTTTGGAGTAACATGTGCAATGACCAAAAGTACACCCATTTTTGTTTTTCTATGTGGTTCTGGGGATTGAGCCCAGGGGCATTCTACCTCTGAGTGACACCCCCAGCCTGTTTTTTAATTTTTGGTTTTGAAACAGGGTCTTACTAGGTTGCTGAGAGTCTTGCTAAGTTGCTGAGGCTAGCCTCGAACCTGTGATCCTCCTGTCTCAACCTCCCAAGTTCTGGGATTACAGGCATGCATCACCATACCCAGCCAATTTTTAAAAGTCTAAATTACCTTGCTAATGCATGGAACTCTACTGCTTCCAAATTCCTATGGTAGCCGGCATGTGTGCCACGGTGCTGGTCAGATCCTACTCTCACTGGAGCACACAAGGTGCCCGGATAGAGGTTTAAGCGCTAAAGACTCATGCATTGTGTCTCCTGGAGCATCTAGTGGGGACTTTTCAGTTTTGCTAAGCTAATGCTCAGTTCATCCTGGTGGAAAGAGTGAGTTGAACGACTACTAAAAATTCATAGGCGTGGGGGAGGGGAACCCCTGCACTGATTGTTTATTTAGCAAGCTAATCCCCCAGCCCACCCTTACCGTTTCTACTGCACCCAGCTGGAGCTCGGTGACAGCAGCGTACAATTCCTTCTTGGAAAGCTGGTGGTGGCGGTAAATATCACAGAGGAAATCCGCATCGGGCTGCTGAGAGTATTTCTCCAGCCGGCTGTCAACAGAAGACTTGACTATCAGAGAAAGAAGAGGTAGGGGGAAAAAGAGGAAGTCAGTTAAAAAATAAGGGCGAGGGAAAGAACTCCAGGGAATCTCAGACCCAAATCTTTCTGTGGTAGCTAAAGAGCCTTTCAGGACTCTGGGAATTTGCTGAATGAGTTAACAGTGCCTTCGTCTGAAGTGGGTGAGGATCCCTTAAAGTGAGTGGACTTCTGGAGAATCCCTGCCTGCCTTCTGCAAACACAGACCTGGAGCAGGGGCTGGGGTTCTCCATCCACCCATCCATCCATCCAGCCTTCCATCCATCCATCCATCCTTCCATCCATCCTTCCATCCATCCAACCATCCGTCCGTCCGTCCATCCATCCATCCATCCATCCATCCATCCATCCATCCATCCATCCTTCCATCCATCTTTCTCTCTCTCTCTCCTTCTCTTCTCTTCTCTTCTCTTCTCTTCTCTTCTCTTCTCTTCTCTTCCCTTCCCTTCCCTTCCCTTCCCTTCCTTTCTCCTTCCTTCCTTCCTTCCTTCCTTCCTTCCTTCCTTCCTTCCTTCCTTCCTTCCTTCCTTCCCTCCTTCCTATCTAGAATTGAACCCAAGGGTATTCTACTTCTGAGCTACACCCCAGCCATTTTTATTTTCTATTTGGAAACAGAGTCTCGCTATGTTGCTGAGGCTGGCTTCAAACTTGCAATCCTCCTGTCTCAGTGTCCCAAGTACTGAGATTCCAGGCATGCGCCACCATGCCCGTACCTGTCTTAAAGATGGTGTCCCAGGCCAGCGTGTGGGCCTGCCAGAGCCTGGTGTTGAGTTTCCTGTGCAGCTCCACTGGGGTGACCATCAGCCTGCCGAAGGTGCTCATCATCTGTGAGAGACACACACGCCGCTTTGTTCCAGAACTTTCTTCTCCAGAGTGGGCGCTCAGCCTTGGGGTGGGTGGGGGCATTCTAAACTGCACAGGCTGTGTGTCTTGGAGGCTGGGATTCTGAGAGTCCCACACACACCTCCAGGGAAAGGCCCCAAGCCCTCTTAATAAAAGGTGCTAGGTCCTATGACCTGATTGTAACAGCAACAATAACCAAGAAAAAAAAAAAAAAGGAACAAAAAGGGAAAAACTCTCACTTTCATATTCACTTCAGTTTCTAATCATTTCTAACCTCGGCCACTCCCCAAACAATTTCAGGGTCTCGTCTATCTGCTATGCACGCCACTTGAACTATTCAAAAATCTAAAATCCGAACATTTTCAAAAACATTAAAAATGGTTTTTAATCAGCTGAACAGCAGCTGGAATATCAAAACAATAGGTGTGAAATAAAAATTTATCTTACTCAACTAACTCTGCTTAAACAAAGAGGTAATGGATTCAGTGTGCTTCTTTGTGACACAGGCATCTATGCACATAAGCATTTTGAAATATATGCACCAAAATGAATAAATTAACTACTGAAATAAAAAGTTTGTATGCCACTGCTTGGGAGACACTGACACACATTTAAGTTCTGAAAACTATTGTCCTGAAGGATCTGAAGACTATTGTTTGTTTTTAGTACTGGTGATTGAACCCAGGGACATTCTACCTCTGAGCTGCGCCTCCAGCCCTTTTTATATTATTTTGAAACAGGGTCCTGCTACGTTGCTGAGAGTCTCACTAAATTGCTGAGGCTGGCCTCAAACCTGCGATCCTCCTGTCTCAGCCTCCCAAGTGCTGGGATGACGGGTGTGCGCCACCATGCCCAGCTGCCGCTTACTGTTTTGATGGCCGTGATGAAGTTCAGAGCTTCTTCCTCGGCATTCTTCTGCAGGAGCCCAAATCTCTTCTCGTACAACAGGAGGCAGATAGCTGTTATTTAAAATAATCATCCCGGTTACACAATCGCAGGAACACTGGCGTTTGTGATTACCTGGCTCTCCCAGACTCCTGTGTCTCGTAAAAGTCTGGTCTTTTTTTAAGAAAAAACACCAGAAGTGCAAGAGAGGCAAGCAGTCTGAGAGAAGGGGCACGGGCACTGTCTTCCATTTCTAGAAATTATTTCCAGGCACAATGAGCCGTCCTCCTAGAATGTCCTGGTCGGGAATGTCTCTGTCCCTGGCCATGCCCACGCCAAATGCACTGTGGGGTCAGAGCTCTGCTCTGCCTCTAACGCAGCTGGGTTGTGCAGTCCTGACACCACCAGGGGAAGCCGTCACTGTGAGAGGACGGGACGGAAGGGAGGATGGGGGACTGAGCACCTAGTACCGGGCTCACACTTTGTTGATGGTTTTTCTTTTTTTCCAAATTAATCATTTTATTTAGGATTAATCATTTTATTTAGGCACAACCTTTTTAAAAATAAAATTCTCAACTCCATATTTTAAACTTTTTTACCTTATGGAAAAGTTGAAAGAATAACATATTAAAGACCTAGGAACTCAGATGCATGAATATTTTGTTACAGCTCCTTTCTGTCTCGATCTACATATGCATGGAAGTGTATGTGAGTTTGTGTGCTGAACCATTTGAAAATAATTGACAGCTCTCGTGTCAATAAATAATTTAAGCAGCGATATTCCAAGAATAAATACATTCTTATATATAACTGTAAGGTTACTGCCATTCCTGAGAACATTACCCATTCCATGATGTATCTATGTGCTCATTAAAATTTCCCCCGTTGTCCTACAAATTATTTTTGTAATCATTTTCCTTTCTTCCTCCCTCCCTCCCTCCCTCCCTTCCTTCCTTCCTTCCTTCCTTCCTCCCTCCTTCCCTCTTTCTTTTTCTTTCTTTCCCCTTCCTTCCTTCCTTCCTTCCTTCCTTCCTTCCTTCCTTCCTTCCTTCCTTCCTTCCTTCCTTCCTTTTTTCTTTTTGTGATCCTTCCTTGGGATTAAGCCCAGGGACTTTCTCCCTCGGAGCTACACTCCCAACCCTACCTTATTTTTCATTTTGAAACAAGGTTTCACTAAGTCGCAGAGGGCCTCAACAGGTTGCTGAGGCTGACCTCAAACCTGTAATCCTTCTGTCTCCGCCTCCCAAGTACTGGAATTACAGGCGTGTGCCACTGGGCCTGGCTAACCATTTTATGATCCCAAATCAGCACAGGCAGTGCTTCATAGGTGGATAATTAGCTCTGGGTTTACAGTCTAGGATGCTGAGTTAAGACGATGAATGACCAGCAGAACGCCACAGCTGAGAAGCAAGGGTCAGTAGGACCAGTCAGCGCAGACACACAGCTTTTCCAACTATAGCCGTATTTTCCAAACTCCTTTCATCCTGCCCAGCCTTTTCCACCACTTGCAAAGCTCGGTTCCGAAAAGGGCACAGGGCAGACGACTTACTTTCAAATGACCACTGGTTCAGTTCGCTGTATAAGTCTGCGATGCGGCCATTTTCGTCACAGAGCTCGTCTATTCTACCCATGAAATCAGCCAAGACCTTGAAGACAACCACGAGAGACACAGCTTTAAAGTCGCCCAAGGAAAACGAGCTTCAGGCTGGGCGCACCAGCTGCTGACTGGCCTTCACTGTGAAGTGAGGTGACCACTGCATGTCACTGGGTGGGACCCCCCCCCCGCCCCGTGGTTATTTCCCAGGTTCTTCTTGCAGCTATCCTGAAGCTTAACTTTCTACTTTTGATCTAACAATGATTCTGACAATTTAAGGACAAGAAAACATTTCCTCTGATCAGATTTGGGGAATAAAGCCGGGCGTGGTGGCAAACGCCTGTTATGCTAGGACTTGGGAGGCTGAGACAGGAGGATCTCAGGTTTGTGGCTAGACTCAGCCACTCAGTAAGGCCCTCCACCACTTAGTGAGACCCTGTTTCAAAATAAAATAAAATAAGGCTGGGAGTGTAGCTCAGAGGTAAAATGGATACCCCTGGACTCAATCCCAGTACCATGAAAATAAAAAATAAAAATAATAGGGGAATAATCCATGAAAGAGGGCCAGCCAATGTCCCCGTTGGGGCAGCTGCTCTCAGATTGTCATATGCAACTTTCCTGAGGTTTGTACATCACATTTCCATATCTGGGCAAGAAAACATCTCTTTGTTCATTGGTCATTTCTGTTAAGGAGCCAGATGTGCAAATTCTAAATGTGGTTCCCTCACTACATGGCTTTGTGACCTTGGATGGACACAGACGACCTCTAGATGCTAGTTTCAAACATGAATGTTGCAGGGGGTTCCTGCCGCCCTAACCCTCACGCTTGCTGAGGTTGGCATAGGACCAAGCCCTGAAAGGGTGCTATGTCAGCTGATCCACCAGCAGCCCCAGGAGGGGGTGATTCTCGACTTCACATGTAACAGATGAGAAAACGGGGGCTGAGAGAAGCCTGGTCTCTTGCCCATGGACACATAGCTGGTAATTTGACCTGCTTGACCCTGAAACAAGGCATGTGTGACCATAAAGGCCACAAATGCAATGGAGGGGCTTGTTTAGTTTGCCTAGATAGTGCATTAAGAAGTACTTTGAATTTGTCCCATTAAAGAAACCGATTTCAAGCCGGGCATGGTGGTGCACACCTGTAATCCCAGTACGTGGGAGGCTGAGACAGGAGAATTGCAGGTTGGAGACCAACTTCAGCAATTAAGCGAGACTTAGGAAAAATGGGATAGCCAGGTCCCATAGAATGTGCATGAGCGTAAGACTGGGGCCAAATCCAAGACTATATATATATCCAAGACCAAAGTCTAAGCTCATAGCTATTCTTTCATTACAATATTACTTTAAAAGGGAGTGAGGGAGAGAAGAATAAAGGTTTGGGGGAAGAAGGGAGTACTGCAGAAGGAGAGAAAGAGAAGACCCCTAAGTCACCCAGGCAGCCTGCTTGTGCCTCTGCACCTCGAAGGTGGCCCTCGAAGCTCTGTTGATATCCCTCAGTCCCCAAGAGACCCCGGGAAGCTGGCCCTAGTCTGCAAACCTCATTGATTTTGTTGTCCAGTTTCATGACTTCTGCCGGTATCATGAGTTTCTTTTGAAAGGCACTCCGCACCCTCTGCCAGTCTTCTCCTTCCCTGAGAGAGAAGCAGGATTAGTTTTAGAGGGAACAACAAGAAGGGAGTTGCAGAGGTAACTCTGGCTGCAACTTCACGAACCAGACAAGCAAATGAACGCTCAAGAATCATGCCCAAAAGATGCAGGGAGGATTAGCCTGGAAACATTTGGGGGCTTTGACAAGAGGAATATAGAAAAGCACCTTTCTTTCCAGCTCAAGATTATACCAGAAAGGTGAAGCTCAGATAAGTTGGAGTTCAGAGCTTTTGATACGATTTTTTTTTGGGGGGGGTGAGTCAGGGAGGCCAGGAGCTTCAATTCCTAACAATGAGATGGACATATGATACTAGAATTTGTTTGAGAAAAGCAAAACAAAAAAACCAAACTTTTTTCAGCTCATTGGCTTGGACATCACAGTCACAAAACACAAAACAGTTGTATCACAAACCCTTTGAGTCCTTGTCCTAGATCTGGCTACACAGCTTGTGATGTCCTGTGTCTTAATAGGGTTTTTAATGCCAGTAATTACATTAAAAAATATACAACTACTAGCCGAGCATGGTAGTGCACGCCTGTAAATCCTCGTACTTGGGAGGCTGAGATAGGAGGAGTGCAGGTTCTCGGCCAGCCTCCACAACTTAGCAAGGCCCTCAGCAGCTTAGAGAGACTCTGTTATAAAATAATTATGCAAAAGAGCTGGGAGTGTAGCTCAGAGGCAGAATGCTCCTGGGTTCAACCCCCAGCACCACAGGGAAAAATACAGCTACCAGGGATTACAATTTGGGGATTAAAAAAAAAAAAAAGTGCTACTTGCTAAATACTAATGATTAACAAAGCCAGAAAAATCATATCACATTGCAACATTTATCTCTCTAAAATGTGACCTTGACACCCCTCCCAATTCCACCTTTACAGATACCTAGACCTAGGTTTTCACCCTTGATTCTTTCCAGAAAGAAAGGTCATTGTCAAAACAAAAACAAACAAACAAAAAAGTTGATTTGTAACTTTTGAGTTTACAAAAAGGAGTTTCAGCGAATTTTTTGTGTGTCACTAGGGGTTGAACCCAGGGGCATTCTACCTCCGAGCTATACCCCCAGCCCTCTTTTATTTTTATTTCGAAACAGGGTCTCACTAAGTTGCTGGGGGCATTGCTAAGTTGCTGAGGCTGGCCTCCAAACTGTGATCTTCCTGTCTCAGCCTCCCAAGTACAGGGATGGCAGACATGTGCCACCATGCCTGGCTGGTTCCAGGGAATCTTAAGGGGTGGCTTTGTTTGTAAAAGATTTCGCCAGGCACACTGACTTCAGAACCTCCTTCTCCAGAAGGACTGAACGCCACGATGCTGTGTGTAATGCTGATTTGGCGTGGCATTTTGGACAGACCGTGGCGCTGACCTGCTTTGGAGCGAGGTGTCAGGTGTGCGTGCGCAAAAGCTCTTCCCTGGGCCCCTCTAATCCATATTGGAGCTTGGGATTGCATCTGTCTCGCATCGGAAATATCTAATTCCCGTCCCTTCCCAAATGCCAGGCGCACGACAGACCCGGCCTCCTGGTCCCCGTCCTGTGGACTAGACTTACAGGATCAGCAGCCCGTAGCCCTCCTGGCGATAGTCGCGGTAGGCTTTCCAGGGCTTGATCTCCAGCCGCTGGGGATGCGCGCCCTCGGTGCGGTACAGCGCTTCCAGCAGCGACGGCGAGCCCAGGTGCACCGAGTCGAAGGACCCCAACTTCATCCGGAAAATCTTGCCGAACTTCTGGTGGTACTTAGCCTGCAGCGGGCGGGCGGGAAGCAGCCGAGTCAGCGCCTCCTCCGCGATCCTAGGGGCGCATCCGCGGCTGCCGGGGGACTCGGAGCGCACCAAGCGCGCCAGGAAAGTTTATTTGAAGCCTGCTGGAAGGGGAGGGGAAGGCAGGGAGGAGGAGGGAATTGGGGGCATGGCAAGGTGTTTACCAGGGTGTCGTGCTGTTTCTTCAGTCCCCCTTTCCAAAGGATCTCCAGCAGGCTTCCCACCAAAGGCCAGTTGGTGGGACCGGGCAGGGCGGCAGCGTTCCGCGTCTCCCCGTGCGCCCTCAGCGGGCAGACGGGCACTTCCCGCGGCCGAGGGGGCGCAGACGCCTCAGATGTCACGGGTCTGGGGGGCTGCCCGAGGCCGCGCAGCCGCTGCAGGAAGGCGGCCAGGGAGCGGCTCTTGTCCATGGGAGCGCTCATGGTAGAGGGAGAGGAAAAGGGGGTCGTGGGAAAGTGCCGCAGTGGGTAGAAGGCAAGGCGAAGAGGCGCCGGAGGGACTTGGGGGCTTCACGGTTCGGGGAAAGGGGCACACAGGGCCAACCAGGTGTGACGGAGGGGACAGAGGAGGTCCAGAGAACAGAAGGGACTTCGGGGAAGATGCTCTGGTCGCTTGGCACAGAGCGCGGCCTCGGCGGGATGCAGGTGCCTTGCGCTGGCGGCGGGGGCTGGAGGAGCACTGCCCAGGATTTGGACGCTCTTGGAAGAAGAGACTCCAGAGGCCTGCGGGTCCCTCGGTTGTTCTGCAGGTCTGGAGCCTCCTCGGGGTGCGAGTGTCCAAGAAGGGGAAAAAGGATGCTGCTGGCTCTGGCGTTTCCCGCTGCGCCTTTTCCCTGCTCCCAAGCTTGGGGACCATGCATTTATGGAGACAAGGCAGGCCCTGGGCGACCAATAAGCACGCGGGGTAGGGCGGAGTGGGCCCGGACTGGGCAGGACTGGAGGGACTCGGGACGCAGGGGGAGGTGGAAAGATGGTGTCAGCGAGGTGAGCGAGGGCGCCAGGGCCTCGGTGACCGACGATGCGCTGCTGGCCCGGGCGGACTCCACCCCGGAGATAACCCTGGGGCGGGCACGCGGAGCCCAGCCGGGTTCACCGAGTGTGCTCCGAGCGCGCGTCCCCGCCCTCGCCCTGCGGGCTGCAGCCCGGGCGCTTGCACAATCTAGGTGCTGGGCGGGCGAGGTCTCCGAGTGCGCCCGGGGAGGCTGGGGGGAGACAGGTTGCCCAGCCTAGACGGGGCTTCCTTTGGAGGAAAGTTGACTTTCCGAACCTCCCAAGGTGGGGAGGAGTTGAGATTTACCTCAGTGCATCAAAAGAGGGGATTTCATCTTCGGGGCTTAACTTGGGCAAGAAGGGCAAGAAGAGTTTGTAGGATTTCCTTCCTGGGGGCTTCATTTCTAGTTGGTATGAAGAGTAAATAAATGAATGCGTGCAAAACGTCTAAAACAGAGGCTTATCCATAGCCACTACTCAATAAAAAAAAAAATACTTGATGGTCGTTACCTCTGGTGGGGGGTGTGGAATGCACCGTGAGGGTCTGGTTTGCAAGAGCTGCACTTAATCGGCTGGATCCTCCCCACGCCCCCAGCCGCCTCCCTCTTCATCCACACCACAGCCATTCCCTGCCAAGGAGAGCCGCTCACAGCTTCACAACCCCCCTCCCCACCTCTACAAAGTCCAGCCGAATTTGCAAGCATGAACTTACACACATGCGCGTGCACCTGCATGATTTCTGGAGTCACACACTCGCCAAGAGCAGAACTCATTTTCCTGATTTAGGAAGGGAAGTTAGAGGGCTTTGTGGTTTGCAGGTGCTTCATCTAGTTGGTTGCTGATCCAAACACAGCTACCAGCAGCCAGCAAGGAAGTGAGGGGCCTTTCCTTCTTTCTCCCCACTTCCCAGTCGCCTTCCTGGGTCATTTTGACACTAGTGCTGACAAATCCTTCCCTGGTTGAGTCTCCTGTAAACATCTAGCTTGTTTCTTGAAAATCATTTGCAGTTCAACTGGTGCTGGAATATTGTCATTTTAGATTTGTCCCCTCAGAGGTTAATGACTGTTTAGATTGATAAAAATAATAGCTAGTGATATGCATATCTATAATAGTTTATATATATATTGTATTATACCTATTTAAATGCATGATATGGTATTATATAGCACACACTACAGATTTATATAGTCCACGTAATATATGCTATATATACTATATGCAATATAATATAGATTATATACTATGTTCCCGTACTATGTTACATTGTATACACGTAATAATGTGTATGTGTGGTGTTACATAGTATATATGGAACATAGTCACATTGTAACTACATTCAGTTACATTGTATATATGTAACATATAGCTATATACAAAATGTATAGTTACATAGTATACTATGTAACATATATTATGGGGGCTTATGATAACCAGGCCCTGAGCATTTTATACAATTTTCCCATTTAGTTGTCACTTCAGCCCAATGCCAAAAAAACAAAAATCAAGTGGGCAAGGTGGTGCATACCTGTAATCCCAGTACTTGGGAGGCTGAAGCAGGAGGATTACAAGTTGGAGGCCAGCCTCTGCCACTTAGCCAGACTCTGTTTCAACATAAACTATAAAAAGAACTGAGGATGTAGCTCAGGGATAGAGTGCCCCTGGATTCAATCCCCAGTACTAGGAGAAAAACAAAACAAAACAACAACAAAAACCAAAAGCAAACACAAAACCATTGGTGGAAGAGACTTACATAATTTGCACAACTCATGGATCTTACTAGTGTCCAGGTGTGGTCCACACCCAATATTTTCTGATTCCAGCCTAAGTCCTTAATATAAACACTCATAATACATCATGTTATGTTACATCATTTTTTGTCTTAAACAGGATTCTCAGAATATTGGAAATGTTATTTAAGTGAGAATACCTCTAGGAGGGGTTTGATGCGATCAGAATGCCTATCTTAGCAATAGGTAGGGGCCGCCCACATAGAGACTTTATGTGCTGATGGTGGTGAAATAAAGATTGCCCCAAAGAGAAGGCCCATGTGGGTCTTGCAGGGTCTTGAGGCTGGCCTCGAACCTGCAATCCTCCTGTCTCAGCCTCCCAAGTGCTGGGATTATAGGCATGCACCATGATGCCTGGCTTGGAGGTTACTTTTTGATTATTATTATTTTTTTTATTTGTGCCTCAGCTGTACCTGGGCGTAGTAAGTACTTAATGAGGGATATCTCATTCGGCTAGTGAGTATTTT
Source organism: Graphiurus murinus (assembly GCA_004027655.1). NCBI lineage: Eukaryota > Metazoa > Chordata > Mammalia > Rodentia > Gliridae > Graphiurus > Graphiurus murinus. The sequence continues at coordinate 24,827 of PVLC010009758.1, forward strand.
TCCCTCTTGGTCCCTCCCCCCCTTTGCTCTCAGAAGGTGTGCTATAAAGAAGAAGGGGAAATATTTCAGACTTTCTAGTGTTTCCTATAAGCTTGGTGCTGTGTATTCTAACTAGATACTTAGAGGTACAGGCAGTCATTACTGACATAATAGCCAATAAGAAAATTCCTGGTTCAGAGAACTGGTTTCTCTCCTTTGATGGAGAAAGTCTTCAATTATTTTTATACTGAATTGTGGAGGAAGGCACGGCTAGTTCTTTGCAAGTTCATTGACCACAACACTTACCTACCCTCGACAAGGTACGGTGCCATTAAAAATGACTATTTTGAGCCCAGAAACTCATTCTTCCTTCCTCACTCGCCCGCCTCTGAGTCATCTAAACAGGGGAACAGGGATCCTGTCGGGAATTCCTAATGAGAGATCTTGAAGCGCCTCATAAATGCCACCATCATTACGGAGATGGGCCCAGGGCCTCTGTCTTGTTCTGGGAAATTTTACCAAGTCCTCGGATGGGTAATTATACTCCAGCCTCACACCAAGCAACCACAAAGGACAGCGTGTGTGTGTGCGTGTGTGTGTGTGTGTGTGTGTGCACGCACGCACGTGTGTAAGTGTTTCGTGGGTGGGGCGGAGGAGTCTGTTGGTCCCCAAGGCCTGGTTCTCCATATTGAGAAAAACCTTCTAAGTAGGTGGTTTTGTACTTCAAGCTTTGGCTACATTGAGGGTGTGAGTAGGAGATTACTCTGTGTGGAGTGTGTGTGTGTGTGTGTGTGTGTGTGTGTGTGTGTGTGACTAAGGATTGAGCCCAAAGGCATTCTACCCCCGGGCTATAGCTTAGCCCTTTTTATTTTTAATTTTGACCCAAGGTCTCACTAGGTTGCTGAGAATCTTGCCGAGTTGCTGAAGCTGGCCTTGAACCTGCGATCCTCCTGTCTCAGCCTCCCACGTGCTGGGATTACAGATGTGCGCCACGATGCCCGGCTTGGGGATTACTTTGAGATTATGGAAACATGAAGATTGACTTTCTGTTGAATGAGTTCACAGTAAGGCTTACGAGTCATGGGAATAGCACTAGTAGCTGTAGCCAATCTTCACAGGAAAATAGTATTCTTGGCCTGCAAGCTTCAGCTTTTTGTGTGTTTTTTTTTTTTTTTTTTTCAAATTACCAGAAGGCAGGCAACTTAGGTGTCTCAATTCTTACACTTGTGCATAGTTGAATTTTAACTCGGGAAGCTCTACAATGGAATGAAGTCGTAGAAGATTAGCAAGGCAATACTGGTGAGTTTCCATCATTAGCTCAGCCACTGAGGGACCAGAGAAACCAGGGACCGTTTCCTATCCTGCCAGGCCTCTGCTGCCTCCTCTCAAAAGTGGTGCTCATGGCAGCGTCCACTCCATAGGGCTTTTCTGAGGATGACGGGCCCTGGCTGGAATCTCACTGTTTGTGTTATTAAGAACTTCCAGAAGCCAGGCGTGGTGGTGCACACTTGTAATCCCAGGATTTGGGAGGCTGAGACTGGAGGATCCGGGTTTGAGGCCAGCCTCAGCTACCTAGTGAGGCACTCCGCAACTTAGTGAGACCCTGTTTCAAAATAAAGAATAAAATATAGGGCTGGGGGTATAGGTTGGAGGTAGGATGTCCCTGAGTTCAATCCCCAGTACCACAAAAAACAAAAACGAAAACAAAACAAAACAAAAAACTACCAGAGCTGGGCATGGTGGCACATGCTTGTAGTCCCAGTACTTGGGAGGCTGAGACAGGAGGATCGAAGTTTGAAGCCCAGCCTCAGCAACTTAGTGAGGCTCTCAGAAACTAAGGTGAGACCCTGTTTCTAAATAAGAAATAAAATAGGTCTGGGGGTGTAGCCTGGAGGTAGAAGGCCCCTGGATTCCATCCCCAGTACCACAAAAAAGACCAAACAACCAGCACAACAAAAATCAAATGAAAAGAACAACTGGGATTGGCCTCTCAAATAATTCTGAATAATTCTGAATAGGTCTGAATCTTTGTGACATTTCTTGTTGGGTTTTCCACCTGATTAGATGAACTTCTTGAAATGATAGACACTCTCTCCTTGTTTTTGTCTCTCCTGGAATATAGGACACAGAGCTGTTTACGTTGGCCAGCCTCCAATAAGCAAACAATAGGCAATTGATTATTGATTATTTCCTCATTCCCCAGTGAAAAAGAGAATGATTAGTATCAATGCAGCCTTTATTTGCTAAGGAAGTTGTCGGGAAATCCCTGAGGACCTCATTTGTGTATCACACAGAGCAGTCCTAGGTGACTAAAATAATAGTTTGGTCTCAATGACTTGGCTACACACAGTCTAGCTGTGTAGCCTTGGGAAAGTTAATCCACTTCTCTGAGCCGAGTTTTCTCACTAGCAAAATTGGAGGTTACTCTCCCTAGACATGTCTCAGGAAGACCAAGAAGAATATTTAAAATACCAAGTACAACATAACCATCATTTTTACAAAAATTTGTTTAACTTCTGTGCTTGCTTTGTGATTGCTGAGCAGAATTCAGGTTGTCATGTTGGTAAACCCCAGTACTTTGGAGACTGAGAAAAAAGGAGGATCACAGGTTCAAAGCCAGCCTCAGCAACTTAGTGAGACTCTCAGCAACTTAGACTCTGTTTCCAAATAAGAAATAAAATAGGGCCAGGGTTGTAGTTCGGAGGTAGAATGCTCCTGGGTTCAATCCCTAACACCACACACGCTCACACACACACACACACACACACACACACACACACACACACACAATTTTATTCCAAGTATGGAAAGAGGTATCTTAAGTATTCCTAAATGGATTTACATGGGAAGAACTTTTGAAGTGATTCATCTGCTCCATTTCAAAGGAGAGGAAGACCTAGAGTGTGCAGGCCCACGTTAACAAGCCATTGTACACTTACTGCAAGTTCTAATCGACTGTGGAGCTCCTATGTGTGCGCGAGACATTTTATCATCTCTACCCACATGGCAATGCTGGAAAGCACTATTACGTACCACCTCATGCTGACAAAACTGTACTTCCTTACAGACTTGAAGCAGACCTGGGTTCGAATCTCTGCATATTACCATCGTGACCACGTTACGGTCCCTTATCCTCATTTGTACAATGGGAATAATAGTGGTTCTTCTATATCAGTGTCATGTTATAATTCTAATAACATATAGTTACAGTAGTGAAACAAATTCCAGCTGTTCAGGAGGCCAGATCCCTGGCATGGGGAGATTGTCTTGATCAATGTCTGTTTGCTTTTTGTCTTTCTCCTAGGCCTGGATTTGTTTAGGTGCTTGATAAACATTTGTCAAATAATATATTACAAAAATAACAGAGAGTAAGTGCTTGCTTCTTATAGCTATACTTGCTCAATTGATTCTATAGTTGAAATGAAGCACAATTCCTGGTTAAAAAACGTTGTATCTATTATAACCTTTGTGCATAAAGAAATATTGTGCTTTGTTTTTTATGGTACTACAGATTGAACCTGGGGCATTCTACCTCTCAGCTATATCCCCAACCCTTTTTATTTTTTATTTTGCAACACGATCTCACTAGGTTACTGAGAGTCTCACTACATTGTTAAGACTGACCTGGAACCTGTGATCCTCCTGTCTCAGCCTCCCAAGTACTGGGGTTACAGGCATGCACCACCACCATGCTTGGCTTTTACTATTATTAATAAAAAAAAATGGGGGGAGATATAGATGTAATTGATCCAGCATCAAGTGAAACCAGCTAATAAGAAATTCTGTGGATTTTGAAACATTCCATTGATACCATACGGATTTCATCATTAATTGTTACAATTACATCATCACCGATATCTGATCTATGTTTTCCTACATGATAAAACTTGGCTCATTCCATCCAGGTGAAATTCGGGGAAATTTCACGGCAGGATTGTTATTGCCAATTGTTTAGGGCTCAGTGTACAGTTTGTTTTGTGTGTCTGTGTCAAGAACCTGCCTTGGCATCTCCTGCGTGGCCGCTGCCTTGGCTCAAGCGTTGTTGAGTGTTGAGTCCATTTCGTGAATCAGCAACACACTTCCACAGGTGACTGGCACCTAAAAGAAGTGGTGGAAAGCACCTGCGTGGTTAGGATGAGCCAGCTCCATGGGTGGTGAATTTGTTGACGGTCACAAGTAAGGCGAGTGGAGGATTCCCAAGGAAGAAAACTCTGGGAGAGTCCTTTTGTCTTGGAAGAAAGAGTTCAGTTAGCCGAGCACTTCTGCAATCTGTGGATAGTGCCGATTGCCAAGGGGTCCTCCCGCTCTGGACTTTCTTACTTGATTTCCCACCGATGGAGAACAGCCACAGGGTCTCTTGTTTTCTTGTGGTCATGCAATTGCAAATGAGGAGGTTTCCAGTGCCAGGGAGGCGGTTCCTCCTGTTGCAACTTGGGTAGAATAATTCAGGATCTTAAAAATAATAATAACAATAATAATAACAATAATAACAACAATAATAATAATAATAATAATAATAATAATAATAATAATAATAATAACATTTACATCATCGCCAATATCTGAAATAAATTTCAGGTAGACATAAAACCAGCGCCGAGCTCAGACTTGGTTCTGAGTACTCAGCCTCACCAAGCAAGGCAGGAAGCTAAACAAACACTTAAAGAGACCCACACAGAGAACCAGGCCCAGGAACTTGATCAGAAATGCTACTATATTTCATTCATCTTGCAGGCAAAGGTATAGTATTTCTTTTTGTCATAAGTAGTTCTCATTGTCTAAGTCCAATGATCTGGCTACTATGTTTCTGTACTGCAGAAGTGTTTTATTATTTCAACATAGTTTTTTTTTTTTTTTCCAGTGTTACAGGTGTGAATGCTAGGATTCTGTAATGTGTGTGTGTGTGTGTGTGTGTGTGTGTGTGTGTGTGTGTGTGTGTGTGTGTGTTTGGTACTAGGAATTGAATCCGGGGCTATTCGACCTCTGAGCTACACCCCTAGTGCTACTTTATTTTTATTTGGGAACAGGGTCTCATTAACTTGCAGAGGCCCTCAATAGAAGTTGCTGAGGCTGGCCTGGAACCTGTGACCCTCTGTCTGAACCTCCCAAGTACTGAGATTACAAGTATGCACCACCATACTTGCACACAGTTTATGTGTTTCTTAAATAAGAATTAAACTGAACAATGTCATTAGGAGGACCTCTTTGATCTTTGTCAATTCAAAGGTAGAACAAGCTGGACATTAAAAGAAGAAAATTTTGGTCAATTTCTCAGTCCCCCAATTTTGAATTCAGAAGCTATATGAGGACTTTTTAATTTATTTATTTTTAACTGGGGATTGAACCTAGGAGCATTATTTTACTTCTGAGCTACTCTCCCAGCCCCATTATTATTATTTTTTTATTTTAAACAGGGTTTTACAAAGTTATTGAGCCTGGCCTCAAACCCATGATACTTCTATCTCAGCCTCTCAAGTACTGGGATTACAGACATGCACCACCGTGGGCCAGGGGATAATGATATTTACCTTGTAGAGTTATTATTAAGAATTAAGAAAGTTAACTGGGCATATCGGCACATGCCTATAATCTCAATACTTGGGAGGCTAAAATAGGAGGACAAGCTCAGCAAGTAGTGAGATTCTCATCAACCTAGTGAGACTCTGTTTAAAATAAAAATAAAAGGAAAAAAAAATAGGGCCGTGGGTGTAGCTCAAAAGTATCAAAAGTAGAATCCCCCTGGGTTCAGTTCCCAGTACCACACACACACACACACACACACACACACACACACACACACACACGCACACACACACGAAGAAAGAAAGAGGAAGGAAGGAAGGAAGGAAGGAAGGAAGGAAGGAAGGAAGGAAGGACAAGTTACTAAGACAGGAGGAATGCAAGTTAGAGGTTAACCTCAGCAACTTACTGAGACCTTATTTCAAAATAAAAAATGAAGCCGGATGTGGTGGTGCATGCTTGTAATCCCAGTACTTGGGAGGTTGAGACAGGAGGATCACAGGTTGGCAGCCAGCCTCAGCCGATTAGTGAGGCACTCTGCAACTTAGTGAGACCCTACTTCTAAATAAATAAGTAAATAAATAAATAAATAAATAAATAGGGCTGGGGGTAGGGATGTAGCTCACAGGTAACATGCCCCTGGGTTCAGTCCTAAGTGCCACCAAAGAAAAAGAGAAAGAGAGAGAGAGAGAGAAAGAGAAGAGAGGGAGGGGGGAAGGGAAGGGAAGGGAAGGGAAGGGAAGGGAAGGGAAGGAAGGAAGGAAGGAAGGAAGGAAGGAAGGAAGGAAGGAAGGAAGGAAGAAAAAACCCCAGTACCAAAAAAAAAAAAAAAAAAAAAAAAAAAAAAAAAAAAAAAGAGAAAGTAGGTGGCTGGCGGAGGGCAGGCACTTACGTACATTGGCTGTTATTACTCAGCAGACTCCCCGTCACTTACTGGAGTCGACATGCTTCAACGTGGTATTAATTGCATTCGCCAACATACACTTCCTTTCTGAATCACCCCTAGACCACGGCCGTTTCCTTCTGTCCCTCCGTCTTTCCTGGTGTCTGCTGGAGCTGCCCGCCGGATCCACAGCACAGCCCTCTGGAGTGTCAGCGAAGCGTATGCACTTACCCGCAGTGTGAACCTGCTGGCCGCCGCGGACCACTGAGAGCGCAGGCGCGAGTCGCGGCTCACCTTGCCTCAGTCTCCCCCAAGCTTCTGCAAAAGATGGAGCCGGGCGTGGTGGCGCACACTTGTAATCCCAGTACTTGGGAGGCTGACACCGGAGGATTGCAAGTTCGAGGACAGCCTCAGCAAGTAGTGAAACTCTCATCAACCTAGTGAGAACCTGTTTCAAAAAATAAAGAATATAGTGAGGCATTCCGCAACTTAGTGAGACCCGGTTTCAAAATAAAGAATAAAAAATAGGGCTGGGGGTATAGCTCGGAGGTAGAATGCCCCTGAGTTCAATCCCCAGTACCGAAAAAAAAAAAAAAAGAATAAAAAATAGGGCTGGGGGGTGGTAGCTCAGAGGTAGAATACCTCTGGGTTCAATCCCCAGAACTGAGAAAAAAAAAAAAAAAAAAAAGAAAGAAAGAGAGAAAGAAAAAGAAAGAAAGAAAGGAAGGAAGAAAGAAAGATGTAGCAGAGGTTTTGGAATTTAGGAAGACACTGAGCGACATGGTAGAAAGTTGTGGTGTGAATTCCCAGGGCTGGCTGGCTCCTTGGAAACCACCTTTTCCCTTGCTATCCCACAAAGAATACTCGCGTGGCAGCCGTACACCTGTAATCTTAGTAATCTGAAGGTTGAGAAAGAAAGAACGCAAGTTGGAGGCCAGCCTCAGCAACTTAGTGAAACCCTGTTTCCAAAATAAAAAGGGCTGGGGGTGTAGCTCAGAGGTAAAATAATCCTGGGTATAATCTCTAGCACACACACACACACACACACACACACACACACGCACACACACACACATGCACACACACACACGCACACACACACACACACGTGTCTTGACTTGGGTTTGAAAAAGAAAACACCATATATTCCCTTTAAAGTAGATATATAGCTGGGCATGGTGGCGCACGCCTGTAATCCTAGGACTTGGGAGACTAACACAGGAGGACTTCAGGTTTGAGGACATGCTCAGCAAGTAGTGAGACTCTCATCAACCTATCGAGACCCTGTTTCAAACATTAAAAAAAAAAAAAAAAAAAAGAAAGAAAGAAACAGGGCTGGGGGTATATCTCAGTATATCTCAGAGGTAGAATGCCCCTGAGTTCAATCTCCAGTACCAAAACAACAACAACAACAACAACAATAATAATAAAGCGGATATGTGAAGATTTCTAACCCTAGGGTGTGGAAGGACAGTACGAGTGTGTAGAGAAGACCACAATTCTTATTCCAACGGTTGCTTTTTTTTTTTTTTTCAGTATTGGGGATTGAACTCAGGGGCATTCTACCTCCGAGCTACACCCCCAGCCCTATTTTTTTATTCTTTATTTTGAAACTGAGTCTCACTAAGTTGCAGAGTGCCTCACTAGGTAGCTGAGGCTGGCCGAGTACCCAGATCCTCCAGTCTCAGCCTCCCGAATGCTGGGATTACAAGTGTGTGCCACCACGCCCAGCTCCAACAGTTGCTTTTTAAAATTCTTTTTGCCCAGTCAACAGACCAGCCGCTGGAGTCATCAAAGCTCAGGAGCTGGGCCTGGGTCCGACCCTCTGAAGCAGTCCAAGGTGCGCGCGCGCTGCCCATAGCTCTGGTTAATTGAAGACCTGGACTTCCACGCCACAAGGAACCAGGGGCCGAGGATGGAGTTGGCTCTGGTCACGCGCCCCACCCTCTGCTGCTGAAGGCAGCCGCCTACTGTGCCCTCCACAGCTGGGCTAGAGAGTGGGGTTCTGACTCCTGCCAGGGTGCTCTCCTTATCGATCCTAAGTTTTGGGGTGCAACACAGCTATCTTTTACCACTGTTGCACCTCCTCTCTCTGGGCTGTGCCTGGACTCAGTCACCTGGTACTCTCTGAGATCCTCCCTCCTTCCTCTCTTTCTCTCTCTTCCTTTCTCTTTCCCTCCCTCCTTTCCTTCCTTCCTTCCTTCCTTCCTTCCTTCCTTCCTTCCTTCCTTCCTTCCTTCTTTCTTTCTCTGAGGATTGAACCCAGGGACATTCTACCTATGAGTTACACCCACCCCTTTTCATTAAATAAATGAATAAATAAATAAAACAGGGTCTTGCTAAGTTGCTGAGGCTGCCCCTGAACCTGCAATCCTCCTATCTCAGCCTCCCACCTACGGGGATTACAGGCATGCACCACCACGCCTGGTCTCTCTGGGGTTTCTCTTGCAGCTGCAAAGGGCTCCTGGCTGCAGCCACAGTTCTCTGGAAGGTTCCTTGCAGGTCTGGCAGTGGGCACGGACTGAGAGCAAAGACCTCAGAAGTCTATTAACCACTTAAGGTCACTCAACTTTGTTTCTTGCAGCCAAAGACACCCAGCTGAAAGATTGGACTCCAAGCCATTTGAACCTTTAAAAGACATTTGAAAGAACCTGGGGTACAAGCTTTCTTGGGATAGTTGTTAAAATTGGATATCCAGAGTTTGGGGATATGCTCGACACCAGCGTGACTGGCTTGGGGTCTCAGAGCCAAGTCGGAACCTACTGGTGAAGACGGAGATTTCCACCACTGATCCTTTCTGGAACTGACCAATCTCCAAATAAGAAATAATAAAGTCTCCAGGAAATCTGAAAGTCAGCTGAGACCCCAGGACACCTGGCACTGGGGGTAGAGTTTCCATGGAGAAGGTACACAGCCCGAAACAATCATGACCCCGGCCGCCTCCACGGCCCCAGGTCAGGCGGAAGCCTGTGTAGTATCTGTTCGTTCCTGCTTGGATTTTCCTTTAATTCTCTCATTCTCAAAGCCTGTCTCTGATGTCTTACAGGGAACTCTTGGCTAAGATGTCCAAGCATATGTATATTTGTATATTTTGTGGTGCTAGGGATGGAAACCCAAAAGCATTCTCCCTCCAAGCTACATTCCCCATCTCTTTTAAATTTTTTAAATTTGGAAACAGGGTCTCACTAAGTTGCGGAGAGCCTCGCTAACCCTAACTCTTTTTGTTTTGAAATGGAGTCTCAGTAACTTGCTGAGGGTCTTACAAAGTTGCTGAGGCTGGCCTCAAACCTGCCATCCTCTTGTCTCAGCCTCCCAAATACTGGGATTACAGGTGTGTGCCGCCGCACCTAGCTAGGATTCATATGATTTTAATCATTAACTTACTAAACCCCTCGCAACATAAGTAGAAGTGAAAGTTCCTATCGATAAGAGTGTATGAGTAATTCCAGCCGGGCGTGGTGGCGCGTGCTTGTAATCCCAGCATTCGGGAGGCTGAGACCAGAGGATCCGGGTTCGCGGCCAGCCTCAGCTACCTAGTGAGGCACTCCGCAATTTAGTGAGACTTGGTTTCAAAATAAAGAATAAAAAAAAAAAATAGGGCTGGGGGTGTAGCTTGGAGGTAGAATGCCCCTGAGTTCAATCCCCAGTACCGCAAAAAAAAAAAAAAAAAAAAAAAAAAAAAAGAGTGTATGAGTAATTCCTACAAACCAGAGCAATGGGAGACGCAAACTCCCAGAGTGTGAGCCGCGGTACCCCCGGCAGCTGATACGGAAGTCCGGGGAAGTACACCTGGATCGTGAATGGCAGGTGCTGGCTGTCCCCGAGCTCTCCCACGCTCTCCACCATGGCACCTGCCCTTCTTTCCCCCGTTGGCCGGTGCCTGGCCTGGTGGCTCTCTCCACCAATGCAGATACAGGCACCTAGCAGCAATAGAGGGTGCAGAGAGATGCTTTCTGCACATGCGCACGAGGACTGCTGCCAATCTTAGCTGGTGACTGGCGCGCATGTCAGCACCTCCAGGAACTCTGCAGGCCGCAGAGCTGTGTCAGGGGCCCCGGCGTAAGTTAGGCAGGATGAACTGGCTACTGCTTGGAGTCACAGCGGACTTGGGGGGCAGGCTCCACGACAGGTCATAAGCCATCCCTCGCCGATGGTTGAAAAGATACCGGAGAATCCCTTGGAGCCCCGCCTGCTTCCTGGAGGAAGCTTGCCTGATCGCCTCCTCCCCTCCCAGTACTCACACTGCACGGGAATACATCACTGATTCTTCAATTGAGCTCCGGAGATTTAGGGAACCAGTTGCATGAGAAGAAGAATTTAAATTATAGTCAGGTGTGAGGGCACACCTGTAATCCCAGTATTTGGGAGGCTGAGACAGGAGGATCACAAGTTCAAGGCAACTTAGTGAGACCTTATTTCAAAATAAAACAGAGCTGCAGATATAGCTCAGAGGTAGAACGCCCCTGGGCTCAATCCCAGGTACCCCAAAGGAAAAATTATTTGTTTGTTTGTGGTACTGGAAATTGAACCCAGGGGCATTCTACCTCCAAGCTCCCCAGCCCTATTTGTTGTCCTTTATTTTGAAACAGGGTCTCACTAAGTTTCGGAGGGCCTCACTAAGTAGCTGAGGCTGGCCGTGAACTCACGATCCTCCCAAGTACTGAGATTACAAGTGTGTGCCCCATGCCTGGCTATTTCATATATATATATTTGTGTGTGTGTGTGTGTGTGTGTGTGTGTGTGTGTGTGTGTGTAACTGGGGGGTAGAACCCAGGGGCATTCTATCTCCGGGATATGCCCTCAGCCCTATTTTATTTATATATTTTTATTTGGAAACAGAGTCTCACTAAGTTGCTGAGCGCCTCACTAAGCCACTGAGGCTGGCTTTGAACCTGCGATCCTTCTGTCTCAGCCTCCCGAGCACTGCGATTACAGGTGTGTGCCATCATACCCAGCTATTTTTTCCTTTTAGATTCTGAGCCGTGTTCATCAGCATCTCACAGAAACCTAATGACTGTGGCCACAATTTGTTTTTTCAGCCCTTCCTGATTGTCTTGGCCAGATTTAAAACACCGGAGGACTAACTTCTCTCTCTCTAAAAATCTTTCCAGGATTCTTCGTGGCAAACAACATGGAAACTCTGGCGAGACACACCAGGAAAATTGGAGAACGAGGCAGGAGTGTGCGCAGACATTGCTCGAGGGGTGCAGAGGGGCAGCTGCAGCCGGGGCAAGCATGTAGGGATGGCGGTGAAGTCCCTTGCCTGGCAGCTGGCCGCCACGATCCCAGCACCTCTGGGTGGGCCCCAGCCACTACTGCCGGGGTGTTTACACGGGGGCCGTGTTGCTGCCACTTCAGAAGGCTCCCAGACCTTCTGCCAGGCTGCACTCACCTCCGGGAACCCATTCGAGGCCCACACCTGCTCCCTCTTTCCTTGTTCTTTGAGAAAACAAGGGATTCCACTGGCAGATGTGATTGATTTGGTGGAGGCGTGCATCCTACCTGAACGGATGCTGGCAGTTGAGTTCTGACTTCTAGAATGGAGAGCTTAAGATGGTGACCTGAAAGTTTCCCCAAATACAGAGAAAAGATTCAAAAGGTATCAAGTGGTCACAAAGATGTAAGATGCTCGATTCCAGGCCAATCGGATCCTTTCAAAAGCAGCGGTCCCCTGGAGTGACCCAGCGCCTTCTAAGTTTGAATAAATCCTTGTCGAACGGATCATGCTAGGGAATTAATTTTTTTTTTAACTCAAAGCTATTCTATACTCACCACTTGTATGGAGCGGTGACTCTGTTCTCAGTATCAAGCTTGCTATAAGCGTGTCCCCTTGCAATCAACAGGTTAGTTAATGGTCTATCTTATAAAGTTCTAAGAACACTAAACAAGAGTGGGCTTTGAAAAACTTACTTTGGAACAGGCAAAATAAATAAATAAATGAATAAACAAGCAAACAATAAATAAATAAATTAAGGAGGGTAATATTTTAGCCCAAAGGCAGAGTGGTTTCCTTCGATTTGCTGTCATTTTGCTTTGCAAGTGTAGCTGGTCCCTAAGAAGTTGCAGAGAAAAAAAAAAAAAAGTCCGATGGTGGAGTCACAGCGCCACCTGGTGTAAGGAGGAGGGTGGGTCAGGCAATGGGCGGCAGCATCACCCCGTGCGAGGCCCCAACCTAGCAGAAACAAGGGAATGGAGCTACTTTATGGGCTCTCGTGCACTGCAACGGAAGGCACTCGGCAGGAGCTATCTCGTGTTACAGATTACTATTTAATCTCGAGATACACCAGTCACTCATTCATCCATGCACGTATTTATTTATTCGTTAAGCACCTTTGTTAAGCACCTGTTTCCCCGAGGGTAGAGATGCTCTGTGTTTAGTGTGTGTGTGTGTGTGTGTGTGTGTGTGTGTGTGTGTGTGTGTGTGTGTTGGGGGGGCAGAGTTCAAAGGGAACGTGCCAGCGAGATGGCTGTGAGGTTGTTATGGGAAGTGGGGATGGCTATTTAAAGAAAGCCCTGTCTTCGGCCGTCAGTGTTGCTGTAACAAAGACACCGAGGACTGGATATTTATAGACAATAAAAATTTCCTTCTCACAGCTCTGGAGGCCGAGGAGTTGAAGATCAAGGTGCCTGCTATTGACATCACCACTGCTATCTTAGAAATCATCCGCCAAGTTAAGTCTGACCATGATTAAGTGTCGTTTCTGGGTTCATTTCGTTTCTGGGGAGACCAAACCATCCCTTACCCGAAATTGCATGGTTTCCCCTCCCCCAAAATTACATTGTGTCCGCAAATGTCAACTCTGTCCCTAACAAACTTTCCTGCCGTAGAACTCTCACCTTAGAAGTCCCATAAATGATCTCGCTAAAGAAAGAACTCGTAGCTGCTGCTGTCTTGCCTGACATTAAACTTTCTTCCTCTCATCCTGGGGAACATGGTATGTCCTGCCCCGACCCTTGCACCTGCAGGTTAGGTGTCTAGAGTTGGTCTTCTGTTCCTGTTGGGGTGAGTCCTCAGCTCAGCAACTCGGGACCGACGGGGCACTTGGGTAACGTGATGGAAAAGAATTTCAGCTTGCACCAATCAGAGACAAGGACAGAGTTTTATTTGGGAAAAGGAGAAGAAACAGACATTCAAGAGAGAATGCGGGCTACGTCAAGATGAGGAAGGCATTTTGGGGAGTGCAGGGCTCTCTTCGTATAGGAGACTTTCATGAGGGGTGGGCTACAGGAGGTGCGTGAGGATGGTCTCAGTCCCCAGGTGGTTTATGGTGGTCTGGTGGTCTGGTCAACCTTAGGGTTCTCAGGCCAATTAGGGTCCTCATTAGCTGATTGACAGATAAGCTGGAGAGTGTCCTAAAGTACAGGTTTCTCAAAATATCGTACCCATCTTATTCTCAATACACAGGGCAATTATAGTTCCTTTTAGTTAACTCTGGGATCTACAGATTTCCCAGGAATTTGGGAGAGTCAGGTCTGGGAAAGAGAGTCAGTTTGTGGAGGAGAGGTGGAAGCCCTTCAACTCCAGGTTTTTCATATTAAAGTTACATTTTACTTTCCCTTCCTGTCTGTCTCCTTTCTACTGACTTATTTCTTCTATTCTACATCATTTCCAGGATGGTGCCTGGTGGCTGCATCTTCCCAAGGAGAGGGGCAATGCCCTCTCATGACAGAAGATGCAGGAGGAGGAACCTCTTCCTTCCCTCCGCCCTTCTGTAAACGGTTTCCTCCCACCTAGAAGGGTTTTGCCCTCAAACTTAATCAGCTCTAAAAGCCTTCACCTGTTAATTGGCAATTAGGTTCAACATGGATTTTTTGGGGGGTGGTGGTGGTGGGACACATTCAAACCATAGCAATTTCCTTGGTAAAATGACACAGAGGTGGCGTTTTCAGGACAAGTAGAATTTAGCCAGATGTGTCCAGGAGGAACGATATCATGAGAGCCGGCAAAGCCAGTACTAATGTCTGAGACAAGGTTGGAGAGGGAGGTGAGGCCCTGATAAGGAATTGAAGGCGTACCCCAACTTTAAGGGGGAGATGGACGGCCAAGAATCTCAAAGAGGTTCACAGAAAAATCATTTACAAAATCACTGCGCAAAATGCAAACAGATACAGCTGCACATTTCCCAGCATAAGAAGTACAAAGTATTATGAATGTGGATTTAAATGTCTGGAATCTTTGCCACGATCCTCGGGTTCCCCCTGCAGGCGCTGGATGGAATTACAGCATGAGCGCGGGGATTTGCCCCTTCCTGGCCCTCACTTCTGGGCCTGGGCGGCATGGAAGAAAGGTGTTCTCAAGATTTCCCCTGCAAGTCTTAGGACCAGGAACCTGCAGGACCTGACGGTTGGGTTTTTTTTTTTTTGTATTGGGGATTGAACCCAGGGGCCTTCTACTTCCGAGTTACACCCCCATTCCTATTTTTTATTCTTTATTTTGTAACAGGGTCTAAGTTGTGGAGGGCCTCACTGAGTAGCTGAGGCTGGCTGCGAATCCGGATCCTCCTGTCTCAGCCCCCCAAGTACTGGGTTTGGGATTTATCCAACCATGCACTGCTACGAAGTGGTGTGACGAGTTCATTATCACTGTGACAATATGAATTAAGCTGGGACGTGTCTGGACATTTTTGTAGGTAGCTTACATGTCAATTCAAGTAAGCGTTTTTTCCTCTCGATTTACCCATCAGAATAATTTCTTTCCTTACATCTTCCTTATGGGCTTCTTATGCTGGTAGTTACTTAGTCTTTCATTATTATTCATGTGTTCTTGGAGGGCTTAGTCACTTTTTTTTTTCTTTTTGTTTTTTTGCGGTACTGGGGATTGAACTCAGGGGCATTCTACCTCCGAGCTATACCCCCAGCCCTATTTTTTATTCTTTATTTTGAAACCGAGTCTCACCAAGTTGCGGAGTGCCTCACTAGGTAGCTGAGGCTGGCCGCAAACCCGGATCCTCCGGTCTCAGCCTCCCGAATGCTGGGATTACAAGCGTGCCCCACCACGCCCGGCTGCTTAGTCACTTTTATATTAATAACAACCCTCTCCTTTCTCTCTCTTTTCTTCCTTCCCTCTCCTTCCTTCCTCCCTCCCTCCCTTCCTTCCTTCCTTTCTTCCTTCCTTCCTTCCTTCCTCCTTTCCCTCTCTTTCTTTCTTTCCTGGTACTGGGGATTGAACCCAGGGACATTCTACTTCTGAGCTAAATACTCCTATTTGATGTATATTTTGAGACAGGGTCTCACTAGGTTGATGAGAGTCTCACTACTTGCTGAGGCTGCCCTGGAACCTGCGATCCTCCAGTCTCAGCCTCCCAAGTACTGGGATTCCAGGCGAGCGCCCCCACGCCCCGCTCCTCGCTCCTTTTTAGCCAATTTCTCAGCCCACCTTCGCTGGAGACAGAAAAAGGGACGTTGCGCCTCCGGCCCTCACGGTCCGGCCGCGCCCCCTGCTGCCCGCGGCTGGGAACTGCAACCTCCTATTTCTGTCGGCCGACAGGGAGCGGCCTAGCCCTTTAATTGGAATGTACCAAGTGCCCGCAGGGGGGCACGGCCTCCCTGGGCCTCGGCTGTCGGGAGCCGTTGGTCTGGGGTCCGATGGGAAGGCGGGCGGGGACGGTCCGGGGCCGTGGGGGCCGTCGCGGGCGCGGGCCGGGGCGCGGGGGTGACGCGGGGGTGGCCCTCGCCCTTGGCCCTCCCCGCCGGCCGCGCGTGGTGCAGTCCAAGATGGCGGCCACCATGAAGAAGGCGGTGAGCGCGGCGCTGGGGCTTGGGGCGTGGGGCTCGGGGCGGCGGCCGGGGCGGGGGCCGGGGTGCGCAGCCCCAGGGTGCAGCGTGGGGTCCCCACGACCCCGGGTTGGGGACCACCGCGCGGGAGCACTGGGCCTGGGAGTCCTCCTAGGCCGCGGCCGAGCGGGCGTCCCTCGGGGTCTCTGGTCGCCTCCGTCGTCTTTCGGGGATCCCGGCCCAGGCCAGGCCCCGGCGCTGGCTGCGGCCCACCCCGGCGGGGTCCCCCTGGCGCCCTCCCCCCGAGCCCGCGGGCCGGCGGTGCTGGAAGCTCGGTCCCCCGCGAGGAAGCGGAGGCTCAGAGAGGCGGCGCGGGCCGCCCAAGGTCACGCAGCGCATCGTGCATCCTGCATCCCTGCGTCGCCCCGGGATGGAGCCCTGGGGGTGAGGGGCAGCACAGGGGACCCCGCCCGGCGGGAGCCTCCCAGCAACTTAGCGAGGACCCGGTGTCCCCCCACTTTACACATGGGGAAACTGAGTCCCAGAGCGGTTAGAGGTGCCCCGGGGACTCACTCAGCCGGTAAAAAAGAAAAAAAAATCAGAGCTGGGGTTCAAACTCGGGCTGTGTTCCTTCCGCAGCATCCCCCTTTTTAATGTGCTTTTTATTTATAAGTGATAAGCAATGTGGTATATATTTGGAGGGTATGGTAAGAGAGTTCATCTCACTGTGTGTCACCAAAGCAAGCTAAACTTCCATTTGGGGGATTATGACCAGTAAACATTTGGGGTTGATAACTGGTAAACATCTTAACAGATACCTAGATAGAAAAAGTAAATCGAAGAGCAGAGATAATACCAGCTAATAACTACTGTGGCTTTCCTGTGTGCTGGGCACCCTTCGTAGCCTGGTTCATATGTTGTTCATTTTGATTTACTCCTTGGGGGCAGTCTGATGAAGCCTAAGGGGTTGGTTGAAGGATTGGCTTTCATTCTTTTTTTTTTGTTTTTCCTTTTTGTGCTGGGGAATGAACCCAGGGACATTCTAACTCAGAGCTACACCCCCCCAGCCCTATTTTATTTTACTTTTTTTTGTTGAAACAGGGTTTCACTAAGTTGCTGAAGCTGGCCTTGAACCTCCGATCCTCATGTCTCAGCCTTCCAAGTATTGGGATTCCAGTTGAGTACCGCCGTGCCTGGCTTTAGTCCATTTTTAAGGCCACATTAAGAAGGTGCTTCTTTGCTCTCCTACTGTCTAGTACCACGTGGTCTCTGCCTCCTGTGCGTGCTGTAGGTTGACCATCCTGATTTGTCCAAGATTGAGGAAGTGCTAAGACTGAGCCCCAGTCAACGCCGGGTGAATTCTCACCCTACTCATCTGTCACCCCTAAATTCTTACTTAGTACCAGAGCAAGGGCCGGGACCATGGGGATTCAGGCAAGGGTGAAACTCGGTGAGGTTCACTTTGCCTCTATTTTGTTAAAGTGGGTCCTCTGGTGTCAGGTTTGGCCTTCAATTCCATGGAAGATATTGGTTGTGGTCCACGCCTGTTGTGCAAATGTGGGAACCCAAGTGTGATGAATCAGACCTCTCGTCTTTAAAGTTCTGCTTCCTAAGACCCGATTCTTGGCCACAGAAGGTCCACGCTCTGTTTTCTGTTCATTTTCCTCAATATCAAAGTCCCCTCACCAGAGAGACCATAATTGAAGAAGCCCCGTATCTCAAGAAGCCTCCCAATACATGGGAGGCTGAGACAGGAGGATCGCAGACTCGAGGATAGTCTCAGCACACCAGCTAGACCCTGTTTCAAAACAGAACATAAAAAGGGCTGGGGCGTAGCCTCGAGGTAGAATGCTCCTGAGTTCAATCCTTGGTACCCCCAAAATAATAAATACATACATAAGCCCTCCTTACTGTCACTTCCCAGAACTTCCACCCCTAGACTCTTTGGCTGTCGCTGTCATGTTTATTCCATGTCATCCAGTGTTACCGAATTCGTCTTATTTTTTGGCACCTCCTGCACTAGAACGTAGCTGGCCATTGTCGATGAGGGCAGGGCCGAGGTTGGCTGGTCACAGAGCCTGGTGCGTGGGAAACACTGCTAAGTACCTGTCAAATCATGACTGTGTGCACAAGGTGAATAAAAAGACAGTAGACCCTATGTCACAGAGCCTTGGTAGATACCTTCAGAAACTAAAACCCAGGCTGCTAATCTGCCGGCACTTTCCTCAGGGGACGCAGCAGCAGTACCTCAGTGTAGGGCCTGCCTGGGTGTGGGCCATTTCCTCCTGCAGTCCCGCAAGATACTGATTCTCAAGAAAGAGATGTAGGCAGAGCCCAGGCGACGATACTCTTCGCCAGAATCTCGAGCAGGCTCATTTCTGTGAGGCCTCGCAGAACTTCCTTCTGCATCCGCGTCTGTTCTTCCTTTGTAACGGCTTTTGAGAAACAACGTTCAGTAGATGAAGCACTTGGTTATCATTCACCGAAAGGTGACTGCGTCCCCAGGTAGCCACTACTTTTAGTATTTTATAGGTATTTTATGTCCTCCAAGCACTGCTTATTTGCACATTTAGTCTTTTTTTTTTTTTTTTTTTGCGGTACTGGGGATTGAACTCAGGGACATTCTACCTCTGAGCTATACCCCCAGTCCTATTTTGTATTCTTTATTTTGAAACTGAGTCTCACTAAGTTGCAGAGGGCCTCACTAGGTAGCTGAGGCTGGCCGTGAACCCAGATCCTCCTGTCTCAGCCTGCTGAATGCTGGGATTACAAGCGTGTGCCACCACGCCCGGCTTAGTCACATTATTAAACATTCAGTTTTTATCATTTTAGTGAGTTATACCTTATTAAGACATGTAAACAAGCTTTACATTTAAATAATTTTTACTATGTGGTGTGTAGCCACTGAAACGCTTAGTGACCTTGCAGCTAGTAGATGGATTAGATTGAAAACTATGGAAACGATCATACTTCCAGTCACAGCGAACTCACACAAGTTTTTAACTCTACGGAAGAAAACTCCTAATAGGAGTCATTTACCAACATTATTTGACTTTTTGGTCCCTGGGTTATCTTAATGAAAGAATGTTCCACCTTGGGAAATTCAGCTCTTGGCCAAAAGTTGGCTAACTTTCTCTTCTTAGGACTTACTAATTATGTCTTTGCTTAAGAATATTCTATAGAATATTGGAAAATATTTTAGGTTTATGAACAAACATTAAGCTCCTGGAACAAAAAATAAATGAGGCATTTGTGATGTTTTGTACCTCTTACGATTTTTGTCTTTATTATGGAAAATCATTTATCCAGTTACTTTAGTGCAATATAAAAAGCTAATCTGTAACATCTCCACTAAAACTCTACAAAAATTTAAAACTTTTCAGGCTGCAGAAGATGTCAATGTTACTTTTGAAGATCAACAAAAGATCAACAAATTTGCACGAAATACGAGTAGAATCACAGAGCTAAAGGAAGAAATAGAAGTAAAAAAGGTATTGAACAAATTTATCTTCTTTCTGAAAAACAAAAGTTCATTTTACTATAGCTTTTTAAAAAGTTATTGTATCTCTCTGGGCACGTGTTGCTGCTGATACTCTGTACTCTAAGTAGAAAATCATTTTTTAATGGGATATGAGGTAACCGAATCAGTGAGGGCGTGGAGTCTAGACTGAGGTCCCAGGAGCAAGCTCTAGAACTTTCTCTGGGAGAACTTGGCCTGGGATGGTCTGCTCTTCACTGATCCCGGAGCCGGCTGGCTCCTCGGTGGGGAAGCCGTCCCTGTGACTCAGAGGCTCTTCCCAGCCTCTCTTCCAGCTTCCCTGAGTTGAAAGTCCAGTTCAAGAGTATTTGATTGGTGGAATCTTAAGTTATTATTTGCTTACACCCTCTTAGCAAGCAAGGCAGAGAAAGGTAGGTTGGTTGGTTTGTTTCTTTTTTTTTTTCTGGTACTAGGCATTGAACCCAGAGGCGTTCTGCCTCCGAGCTCCATGCCCACCCCCAACCCTATTTTATTTTCTATTTGGAAATATGGTCTCATTAGGTTGCTGAGGCTGGCCTTGAACCTGCGATCCTCCTGTCTCAGCCTCCCAAGTAGCGAGATTACAGGTGAGCACCACCATGCCCGGCTCTTGGTTTTCTTTTTGTGGGAAGGCAGGATTCAGTAAGTGGGAAATGACTAATGTAGTAGGAGAAACTGAGCAGCCCCGCGACCTGCTCGGCACCCCAGGGTGCTGTGCAAGCTGCACGTTGCCAGAGGACCTGCGCGGGCTCCTCAGTGACCCCTGTGGAACGCCATCTCAGTGTAGGAAATGAGTCCTGGTGAGGGTCGTGATACTTTGCCACAAGGTCCCTCAGGGAGTGGGTGTGCCCCAGTTAAGGTGCTGCTGCCAGCAGCATTGAGTGTGTGTTCATTGCGGTTCACGTTCGTGTCTGTAGAAACAACTCCAAAACCTGGAAGACGCTTGTGACGACATCCTGCTGGCAGAGGACGACTGCCCGTTGATACCCTACCAGATCGGCGACGTGTTCATCAGCCACTCGCAAGAGGAGACCCAGGAAATGTTAGAGGACGCCAAGGTGTGTGGGCGTCTCCCCGGGTGAAAAAGACGAGTTCTTAATTAGTCTGTGGTTACAGAGAACACGTAATTACAGGTGGAGAGAAGCGATGGAAGCTGGCTGACACTGAGCGGTCGGTTAGGACGTCCCAGGCAGGCTCGAGGCCTTGCTTGTTCCTAACAGTGATCGGCCATTGTCCCAGGCAGGCTCCGCGAGGTTACGGGACTCACCTAGAGTGACAGGCAGACTTGTGACTGTAGGACCGCAGTCTAAATAGAAGTATCTAGTCTAGAGCCGGGCGTGGTAGCGCACGCTTGTAATCCCAGCATTCGGGAGGCTGAGACCAGAGGATCCGGGTTCGCGGCCAGCCTCAGCTACCTAGTGAGGCACTCCGTAACTTAGTGAGACCCGGTTTCAAAATAAAGAATAAAAAATAGGGCTGGGGGTATAGCTCAGAGGTAGAATGCCCCTGAGTTCAGTCTCCAGTACCACACACACACACACACACACACACACACACACACACACAAAAAGAAGTATCAAGAAAGCATCTTGCAAAGCAGAAAAGAAGAATTCTCTGTAATCCCTGTGTCCAGCGATAACCACCCGTACTGAACATTTCCGTGGGTTTCTTTTCTGTCCTCTGTGTCTCTCTGTAGCTTTGCTCCACAGGTCGGTCAGTTAGTATTCTGGCGTGGACAGTTTCTCCTTCTATTTAATGTTTAGTTATCGAGCACATTATTTATTGGGGACCGGCTTAGGGTCAGGCAGATAGATTTAAAAATGCCCTTTTTCTATGGCTTGTTTGCTGTCATCTTTAATATGTTGGTAAACATTGATTTGGCTTACTCTGCTCTTACATTAATTTATTTCCAGGATTTTGCTATAGTAATGTCATCGTGAACATTCTTATATATAGAATATTGTTTTGAGGAAGTAATCAGAGAGGTGTAATTACTGTGTCAGAGTGTGAGTTCTTTGAGAATATTTGAGACACGTGATTTGCCGTAATGAAATTACTGTCTAATTCACCTGCTCTCCAACGGTCCATGAGGCAGTCACCTTGTTTGTATCTGAGAAGCCAATGATGTTTAAATATTTTCCCACACTTTTGCTTAATTAACTTGAATATTACTTAAAGTGATAATCTCCCTTCTTCAATGACTGAGAGAGCAAAACTTCCTAAACCCACATCTGATAAAACTTGAGAAGAAATAACAGTTAATCCTGGGTCTTTCTGTGCAGAAACACTGAATGTTTCCTTTGTGGCCAAGTCTTTGTGTTTGTAGTCAAATTCTGTGATTTTTTTTTTTTTTTTTAAACCACTCTAGATTTTTTGTTGGAATTATTTCAAGAGAGTGTGTGGGGTTTTTATTTGGTTGTTGTGAATGCCCCCGCCCCGTGTACCTTTGAAGTGTTTAGTGTTTGCTGTATCAGCTTCTGCCATAGGGGACAGCAGGCCTTCTGTGCTGCTTCCTGCCCACATGGCACGAAGAGTCTAGCTGCAAAGGGGAAACTGAACAGGTGAAAACTAGCACCGGTAGCAGTGGTCTTGGGCGGCGGTGGCTGGCGGGACCTGCAGCCAGGGACTCTGCTGCGCTGCTCTGCCGTGGAGGGTCAGGGGGCTCCGGAGTGAGGAGGGGACGGTGGACGAGCGGGGGTGTGAGGCGTGGACGAGCGGGGGTGTGAGGCGGGTGGGGACGGGCGTCCGGGTGGGAGCAGCGGCGCAGTGCGTGCCTGGTCCTGCGTGGTCGTGGTGCAGAGATGGAACCAAGAGAACTGTGTGCTGGTGTGGGGACATGTGAGGTTGTGACCAGGTCCTGGAGACCAGGCGAGCTGAACGGATCGTGCTTCATCTTGGCCGGGAGGTTCGGGTGCAGGCAGCTGGGGCCGCGTGGGTTTGCGGGCTGTTTGAGTGCAGCTGTATAGGAATGAGCTAGACCTGGCCATGGCTGTCATTTGTCCACCCCGTCCTAGAGCAGATAAAAGGCTTTCAAGAAACAGTGATTCCATTGGACTTGGGTTTTTTTGGTACCAAAGATTGAGCCCAGGGACATTCTACCTCTGAGCTACACCCCAGTTCCTTTTAAAAAAAAATTTTTTTTGAAACAGTCTTGCTAAGTTGCTGAGGGTCTCACTAAATTACTAGGCTGGCCTCAAATCTGTAATCCTTCTGTCTTAGCCTCACAAACACTGGGATCACAGGTGTGTGCCACTCTCACTGTGTAATTTTAAGATAAGTTTTTAGTGCCTTATTTTACTAATTGAATTATCTGGGTATAGAATTTATCGCTTTCTAATAGCTATACATTTTATTTCTATTTCTTGTTATATATCTTCTATTTCTTGTAACAGTGGCTCTCGAACTTTTATCAAGCATCAGAATCACTCATGGGATTGTTAAAAATTCAGATTGTTGGGCTCAATACGAAGAAGTTGTAACTCAGGAGGCCCAATGTGGAACTTTATTAAGTTCCAAGGTGATTTTGAGCCAGTACTGCCTGGGGGTCACACTTAGGAACCATTGTCCAGATTTCTAAAAGAAGAATATTGTAGTACTAAGTATTGCTTTGCTCCTAATGTTAATGGGCATGCCATTTATATGATTTTATATTTTCTTTGTCATATTTAGGAAAGATCTTTTTTTTTCATCCTAGCCAGGAAGGAACGTCTGACATTTCATGTGGGTGAAGCTGCCCTATCTTATAAATGAGGCATTCTTCCTGCTGTGTTTTAAAATGAGGTTCAGAGGCCTTGTAGTTAGTGAAACTTTCCCCCAGATTTTGACCATAAATTGTCGTTCTTAATTATGGATGGTATTGTGCATTTTTGTCATTTCCTCTTCATAGTTATTTTTGTGGGCAGTGAGACAGACTGTGTTAGAATCCAGGCAGGTCCATGATAAACTATTTACAGAAAGCTTTGTATGTGACTCTTTATTAAGATGTGATCATGTAAGCTGGGCGTGGTGGCTCACACCTATCCCAGTACTTGGGAGGCTGAGACAGGAGGATCACAGGTTTGAGGCCAGCCTCAGCAATTTAGCAAGGCCCTCAGCAACTTAGTGAGACTCTGTTTCAAAATAAACGATTAAATAGGGCTCGGAGGTGTAACTCAGAGATAAAATGCCCCTGGGTTCAATCCCCAGTACCTCCCCCAAAAAAGAGTTTGATAATGTAAGAATTAATTTTTTTTCAGCTATTATAGTCAAAACTGGGAAAACACTCATGACTTATTCTGTGATAAGTAAATATGAGCCTGAATTAAAAATGCTAACATTCTGACTCTTGTCTGAGATCTAATTATCAGCATTATTTAGCTGCCTGTCCATGTTTAGAAAACTCTTGACCTAAAATTCTTTCCAAGTATTATTTCAGAAACAGATGCTCACGAGTCAGCCAATTGAATAGAATTAATTTAAGCTATTTTTTTTTTTTCTAGAAAAATTTGCAAGAAGAAATTGACGCCTTAGAATCCAGAGTGGAATCAATTCAGCGGGTGTTAGCAGATTTGAAAGTTCAGTTATATGCAAAATTTGGCAGCAACATAAACCTTGAAGCTGATGAAAGTTAAAAACATTTTATAATACTTTTTTTTAATTTGTTTAATAAACTTGAATATTGTTTAAAATGATAATTTCCCTTATTCAAATGACATGGAAAGGAAAACTTTCTCTTTTTTAAATTTTCATTTATTTAATGGAAACTTGCCTATTTTCACATGTCCTGCTTATTTATTTTATATTTTTAAAAGAAGACAGTATTCATCTATGTATTTTGCATAACTATTATATCAAGTTTAGGGGCTCTATGTCATGTTATTAAAATCAGTTAAGCAATCTTCTGTGTTTCTATATTATCATTTAGAATACTCGTTGCACTTCTCATTTATAAGAAAATGTAAGAGTCATGTCCTGGGGTTTATATGTCTGATTTTAGTTACCAACTAAGGATGGCGAAATCCCTACAAAAGATGTATAATCCTACACTTGTTTACTTATTTCACACTAAAACTTTGTCATTTACTAAAAAGCATGTGGGTATATGCTTAAATATATGTCATATATGTGTTATAGTTAAACATGTTTATCGTATCTTTTACATATATCATATAGATGTTGGTAAAAGAACAGGTAACGTTCACACATGTTGAGGTACATCCGTCCTCACACAAGCAGAGCAGCAGAAGAATGAAGATCATTTTAGAAACCAAGAGATGTAGATCTGCAGAAAGAAATGTTTAATCTTTTTATAAATTATAAGTTTTAGGCAGTATTTTAGTGCTTTGTAATTAATTGGGGTTTATATTGATAACGAAGTGGAAGATAAGCAGCTGTGTATTTAGAAGTAAGGCTTATTTTAAATGTATTAACTTTCCAGCAGATGGTACTGATACATCAAAATATCAATGGGAGAATTGTAATACAGCAACGTAGCGAAACCCTGATTCCAAATAAAAAGTAAAGTAGGGTTGGGGGTATAGTTCAGAGGTAGAATGCCCCTGGGTTCAGTCCTCAGTACTACAAAACAACAACAACAAAAACCCCAACAAACTAGCGACATCTTTGATGAGAAGATACTCTGCTTCTCTTATTCTCTTTAAAAAGTGTCACAGATAGACGATCCAGCCATTGTCATAGAGTGGCATTCGGGTCTAAATGAGAGTGAAGAGCTTTTGACTTAATGAAAAACTATGAAGCAGCCCAGAGGGAGCAAAGAGCTGGCGCTTCGTGGGGATGATGCTTTGTGTGGTTTTTCTCTGGTCTGGAGTGGAGGTGTGGAGAAGGAATTGATGGAATGTTCCAGAATGAGCCATGCTTTCAGGATTGCAGCAGCAGTACAGTTCTAGTCCCAGGCTAAGCAGGCTTTGTTGGAGTCCGTCTCAGTAGGGAGAGACCGGCATTGTCAACTGTGGCTTGGAGTAGTGTTTCCTTGGAAGTTTTGAATTACCTGTTTGGCTATAGTCTGAGTCATTCTAGAAGCCCCTTGAGTGAGCAGTGAAGGAAAAAAGAATCCCTCATACAACTCAGATGGCATTTGTCCAGCAGGATTTAAATAACGTTTAGCTAAGAGCTGGTGTTTGTAGCCTTTTATGGAGGCCTTTAAACCAGGAAAACATTGGGACCAGGGGTGGAAGCAGTTCACCGTGCAGGTTCTGAATGTTCGGTGGGACACCAGGGAGCTTCCACATCTTCACTCTGCGTTAATGGCAGCCAGGTGCTGTGCAGACCACGAGTCAGTCCAATATGGGTTAATTTTGGCATTCAGCTGCTATGAACACAGAACTAAGACGGTATAGAGACAACAACACCCTCTCCTGTCAAGAATGGCGACTCTAATTGCCCCAAAGACGAGGTAGTATGAGGATAGATGAAGAGAAATCAACAGGGAAGCCGATGTCAGTGCAGAGATGGATCGAGCCGCTCCACGGTGATCCACAGTGCCGTGCCGCTCGTCAAGATGAATGGGATCCTCTTACCTCGAACAAGGGGCGATCAGACTGGAACGCTGCGCCCGGGGCCAACCCAGACGTCTCCGATGACCGCGGAGCACGCCTGAATGAGCAAAGCTGGAAGCTGAGTGGCAGCTGCCCCGTGCAGAGGTGGCGGGACTTCGGAATGCGCTGTAGTTTACAGCTACCCTATTGTCTTCTACACAATGAAGTCACCGGTTTTATGGAAGACAGATGTGTAGGTGGCCTTTCATTTTATGCTAATAGCATAGTGGTGGGGGCCCCGGGAGTTGGAGATGGTGACAAGCAAGGACGTGCCCATCAAAAGGTGAAGACACCCTTGGGCTGCAGCCAGCTGTTGCCCCGTTGGCATGCCAAGTCTTTGGATTGTGCAGGGCAAGCTGGAAATCCGAATTTCCTCCAGGGTGGAATCTCTCAGGGTTTAAAACTCGCCAAATCATCCACAGATTTAAAAGACATTAAGAGCTGAACAATAAGGGACAATTGACAAACATCTGCTGACTAGTTCACAGACCAACAACTCAGAGCTAATTTGAAAGAGAATCTAAACATCTGCCTGTGCCAGCAAGGACTGCATGGAAGCCCCGCGTGTAAGCCAGGCACAGTGGGGCATGCCTGTAATCCCAGTACTTGAGAGGATGAGACAGGAGAAGCATAGGTACAAGGCCAGCCTCAGCAGCTTAGCGAGATGCTCAGCAAACGAGACTCTGTTTGAAAATAAAGACTTGGGATGTAGCGCGGAGGTAGATGCCCCTGGGATCAATTCCCAGTAACACACGCAATTGCATGTGCGCACACGTGCACGCACACACACCTCTGTAATTGATAAGAATATCTCTTGGAGTTTTAACACTATCCAACAGAGTCTTCCCTCTTCAACCTAAAGGAAGCATACCATTCCTTAAACCCAAAGGAAATTAAATAAACATGTGAGGGATTTTTAAGCATTTCATTCATTCTTTCCAACATCAGTGAACTGTTAAATGTGTATTTTTAGTTTATGTTTTACTTGGTTGTTGTGATGAGTTAAAAGAGATTCCAGAGCATGACTCATTAAGAAAGGAGTATGAAGTCAGGTGTGGTGGTGCACGCTTGTAATCCCAGTACTTGGGAGGCTGAGATAGGAGGATCACAGGTTTGAGGCCAGCCTCAGCAATGTAGGGAGACCCTGTTTCAAAATTAAAAAAAGGGGCTGGGGTGTAGCAGAATGCCCCTGAATTCAACCTCCAGCAACACACATACACAGAAAGGAGCATGAACTTTCCACTTTCCTCAGTAGATGAAAAAAAAAGTGGTCAGACAGAATTTTTTTTTTTTTTTTAATAATGGCCAAGAAAACATCTAAACAAACCTAAATGCCACAGAGAGAGTTTACAGATAAGTCCATAAAGCAAGAGGGTTATTAACCTCAAGACGGAGCTGCTGCTGGAACTGCAGCAAAACCATCTGTCGCACACCAGTTTTTATTGACACTTCAGGGTAAACTAATAAAACTCTCCATTTCAGTTTAAATTTCAGAAACGCGTTCTTTCCTTCTCCAAGGCTGGGAGCTGGCGTATAGCCACAGCAGCCCCTTTTTTCTTTCTTAAAGTGTCTCGGCCCAGGAAGCAGAGCCCAGGGCACCGAGTGGCGTGGTCCTCACAGCTCCCTGGAGGAGATGTGTCAACCAGAGGGGGGAGGTTCCCATCCTGACCTTGCTGGTGAGCTCGTCGGGCCATTCTCAAGTCAAGTGTGGCTTTCTGTGCGTCTTTCAGGAGCTCCTGGGATCATGGCAGAGCTCACAGGGATTGCAAAGAGTTATAATACAGATTTTAGAGCCGGGTGTGGCACACACCTGTAATCCCAGTACTTGGGAGGCTGAGATAGGAGGATCACAGGTTTGAGGCCAGCCTCAGAAACGTAGTGAGCCCCTCCCCAAATTAGTGAGACCCTGTTTCGAAATAGAAAATAAAATGTGGCTGGGATTGTAGCTCAGAGGTAGAACGCCCCTGGGTCAATCCCTAGTACCACAATAAATAAGTAAGTAA
>PVLC010009759.1:0-52967 GCA_004027655.1 Graphiurus murinus
GGTACTGGGGGTTGAACTCAGGAGCATTCTACCTCTGAGCTATACCCCCAGCCCTATTTTTTTTATTCTTTATTTTGAAACCGAGTCTCACTAAGTTGCGGAGTGCCTCACTAGGTAGCTGAGGCTGGCCGCGAACCTGGATCCTCCGGTCTCAGCCTCCCGAATGCTGGGATTACAAGCGTGCGCCACCACGCCCGGCTTAAGTGATGGTTTTGATAATAATGGCTTTAGCAGAAAAAAAAAAATCAAAGTGTAGTCTCTCTGCATCAACTTTGAAACAAAACTGTGTCATATAGCAATAACTTTATACCCAACACTGATGGAAAACATTGGTGTTCAGGTTGTTTTGATTAAGAAGAAGAAAACAGTGGAGGATGGTAAGGTCTCTGTAAAAAATGAAAATAAGACCATTACGGTTTTAATGTTATAATATGCCCACACTTGTAGCTACTATGATTTTCAGTCCACATATTAGCAAGTAGAATTGAATGCTTTCTCAAAGTCATTTGAGTTCATTACTCAAATGATCACCATCAGTTTGTGACAAATACCCCAAAATTCAGTGACATACAGTGGTAGCATTTCTTATGTTGCTATGGGTCAGCTGGAGTTACTCTGATCAATGAACTAGTTTATGCTGGTATTTGAACTTACATAATTTAAGTATTGTGAAAACCAAAGACATATTATACTGGAAAGACAGTTTATGAAAACTTATGTTAGTACTTTGTGCTGACAGATTAAAGGCAAATGGCAAAATTTTAGTTGTTGAATCAGATATTAGTGACTTTGTTGTGAATTATCTAGGAGGGAACAAGGTGAAATACACATTTAAATGATTCTGTCCTAATATTGCAATACTTTTTAACTCCTCACTCCACTTTCAAGAAGAAACTAATTTATAAATGAGTAACTTTTCTTATTGTAAATCATGGCCTAGAATGGCCTTGCTTATTTATAAATGACTAATTTATAAATGATGAGTAACTTTGCTTATTATAAAATCAAGGCCTAAATGACCTCGGCTGTATACCGTGTGTGTGTGTGTGTGTGTGTGTGTGTGTGTGTGTGTGTGTTTAAATTTAGAATAAAAAAATTTAAGGTATTTATGCATTTTGAATTACAAGTTTTAGGTTAATTTGATTTTTTAATTAACTGAACAATGATTGGCATTGATTGTATCAGAGATAAAAACCTCCTAAAATTAAAAGTAGACATTTAATTACAGAAGAAAGACCCTGTAGTTCAGTTTAAATTTATACATTTAGCTAAGTACCAAATCTTCAGAAATTCACTTGACCCTTTGCTTCTTGATGATAAGGTGGTTAAATTAGAATAGCAGTTGATAGTGAAGATAATTACTGCTGAAATCTAGAGCACTGTCATCTCCTTATTACTCTGGGACCATTAGCAAAACAGTCTTTTCTATGTGCCTTCTTTTTCTAGATCACCTTTTAATCAATGTATTCCAACAAAGACACTGTTCAAAGAAATTAACCTAATCATGCCCTGGTTCAAGAGATCTCTATTGACAACAGAAAGAAGCACAAGATAGATGCTCAAGTGCCTAAGCCTCTTTTACCTACATGTTTTGAGGTCATTGATAGACCAAGGAGTTGTGCATAGCACTAGGAAATCCACTCAAGATGAAGGCAAATGTTTTATGTTTCAAATTAAAATCGAGCTTTACAAATTCTTCCAGATTAATTTTCTTAATTGTATTTTAAATATTTTCCCACAAAGTATAACCCCTATTTGTAATAATTTTTTGTACTGATAACCCTCATTGATGAGAGGTTGGGTTCAAGTCAGTTGGGTTCAAGTCAGTTTCTATATGCTTCCTGCAGTTTCCTGCTCTCTAAAAATGGCCTCCTCAATTTTCTTTGTATATTAAAACTGCTTTAGCAAAACTAATTATTCAGAACAAAAACCTATAATCTCTTTTCACAAGTTTTGATTTCATTATTTAATGTTGTATTGAAAATATTATTGCACAAATAACTAGAGTATTTTCTAAGCAAACTGAACATCATGAATCAACTAATCTTAGATTCTGTAATTTTTCTTCCTTGGCCTTCCTATTGTTGGAGGATAACTACTTTCCTGTAAATTGTCAGTTTCATCTCATTAATACACACTATTAATATGAAGGTTTTATATAGAAATCTTCTGTTACAATTCTTAACATCGCTGGTTAAATGCTTTGAAAACAAACAGCGTTAAAGTATCAGACAATAGTCAAAAATAGATCTTCTTTGATAATCAAAGCTTTTCACAGATATCATAATGGGCTTGCATATTTATTTTTACATGTCCATTGTCTTATTTTTTCAAGGAACCTTAGATAAGAAAATTAGATTTACAATAAAATCTTTATTGAGTGTTCACACACACACACACACATACACACACACACACACACACACATGCACACACCCTTATTCTAAAATGAATCTTTTCAATAATCCTAAAATAATTATCTCACTACAAAAAAGAACTGGAGATTTCTTGAAATGATACTGTTTATTCTCTTCCTATAGCAAAGCTTTGCTATTTTATTACTAGAATGGATCAAGAAAGAATTCTGTTGGTTCTTATGCCCTATAGCAAATCTGTTCTATGTATTTTTCTACAAAGATATATTTCAGAAGTCAATATACAAAAAAAAAATTATAGAAATTTACAGTCATTCCCATTTGAAATGAATTCTTTAGAAATTTATCTGGGAAATGGAAACCCAAACAATTGAAATAGAGTGGCCATGGTAGTTCAACTTTTCTCAGTTTAGTTGATCATCGGTCCTTCTTTTACGTGGCTTATTAGATTGGATAACTACTTATAAAAATACCCAAAAGTTGAATAAAATATTCAGATGGAAAATCACTACAGTTGTTTTGCTATGTAAGCTAAGAATTGTGAGCATCATGGTCATCCTATGCCATGCTTCAGAACAGATGCCTATTATGTATGAAATTAAAAAGGAATGCTTGTTGCAAGAAACTTCTAAGGTTTAATTCTAATTTCCTCTTCTTTTTAACATTTTAAAGACTAGAAGGCAAAGCAAATTTTAGTGCAATGTAGTCAACCAAGTAATAATTAATAAAATCTAGCTATGTGAATTTTAGAAATGCTTTCTACTCTCAGATTATTCACTGAGGAATAAAATTTAGGAAGAATTGAACTCCATCGTCTCTTTCAGATCTAAAATTCTCAGATTCTCAGATTCACAAACTTTTTTTTTTCAGGAACAATTATAACAAAAACTTTGAAAAAATGTAAGCACTGGAGAGAAATTGCATGGCTATGCATCTTTTTGTTTTTTCCTCTTATTTTTGGAAAATGAAGTTCTCTCTTAATTAATGCTTTACAAGACAAAAAAAATTACAGACCAAAAAAGAAGAAAAAAAATTTAAAGACTTTTCTAATTATCCAAAGTTCTTACCTCAAAGTTAACGGCTTAATATTATCTGATATTTGCACATGCATGACCATGAACTTGCAAGTATCATAAGACACAAGGAGAGATCTAATACCATTTTGCTTTATGTTTGTTTTCTTTCTTTACATTTAAGTGCTCATTTTTAGTCATAAAAATTAACACTTAAATGTGAGTAACTTCCAAACCACCCAAACAGCATGCTTGATCAAAGTATCAGTAAAACAATGAAAATAATAGTGAAACTTGTCAGCCATCTTCCAAAATTTGTTTTTGGAAACCAATTCCTTATTATTCAGAATCTCCATGGAAAACCTATCCCATATTACTCAAAATCTTCATGAATTATGGAAATACAATACGTGTGTGTGTGTGTGTATGTGTGTATTTTCAATTTAAAGATAAAGGATCTGAAATGCAATATGTTCATACTCTTTCAATGTATACATAAAATAAATTTATTTCTTCCACTTAGAATCATACTTTTTCATTTTCTTCCAGAATTCTTTTTAACATGGTAGCATAATTTCACATAGAAATTATCCAAATATTATTTAGATATTACTTTTCCAGAATATTATTGTATAAATGTGACCACAGAAAGATTAAATGAGATTATTTCTAAGAGCTAAAATCCCACAAAATCCAAGTACACAACAAATGAACTCATGAGGAACCAAGATGAACTCTGAAAAGGTAAGATAGTCATTTCTAATGGTTTAAAAATGGCCCTTTTTAGGAATTTTAATACACATTCATTGAAACAAAATTTTTAAAAAAAGATTTGTGAAGTTCTCCATATCCTTTCTCTTATATGGATCCCTAAAGAAAATAAACTATACCAGTTCCTATTTAGCCAGTAAGTTTGTCTGCATTCTATTGGTTCTTGGAATTTAATATGGATTTGGGTCATATGAGAGGTCATATTAACAAACAGTCTGATTGAGAAGGCCTGAAATGAGGCTTGCAGAGTTGCCATTCCTTAAGAATCCTGTAGGTGGATGCTACTGCATTACCATGGACCTGCTTAAATGTAACAAAGAGGTATCCTATATCTAGGTATAGGGCATACCAGTCACCTATGGCTCAAATTTGCAGTGTTCTTTACTTTTCTTGCAGCAGAAAATGACTGTAGAAGCTATGTGTTTAGATGTTGGCATCTTCCTCAGTATGGTATAAGAACATGGAGTACATTTATTTAATTCTGATTGGGATTTAATTCTGATGGAGAGAGAAACCTCTGTTGTAATAAACTGCTAAAACTTGGGGAATTATCTGTTGCATTAGCATCTTTATTTTACCAAAAATTTATATTGAGGGTATTTTCATAAAATTTTTACAAAGCATGCTACCTCAACAGTTTATACTTTTCGGTTTTAGCGAGAAAATGTATACAATAAATTCTAAAATAATTTCTACTTAAAATGTACTATGAATTCTATTGTTAATGATTAATAACATTGCAGTCTTAAAATATTATA
Organism: Graphiurus murinus; assembly: GCA_004027655.1. Lineage (NCBI taxonomy): Eukaryota > Metazoa > Chordata > Mammalia > Rodentia > Gliridae > Graphiurus > Graphiurus murinus. The sequence continues at coordinate 4,918 of PVLC010009759.1, forward strand.
TCAAGCCAAGTGAGGTGGCATATGCTCATAATCCCAGTACTTGGGAGTTTAAGACTGGAAGATCCATGGATTTGAGGACAGCCTCAGCAATATAGTGAGACTCTAAAGTAACCTAGTGAGATCATGCTTCAAAACAAAATAAAACTTTTAAAAAGGCTGAGGTTATAACTCGGAGGTAGACTGTCCCTGGGATCAATATACTTGATATAGTATATACTTGATATATCAATATACTTGATACATTATATCAAATTACATACCTAACAGCATAAGAAAATACTTATTTTCCAAAATTTTTAACTATATTAGGTGATCTTAATAATTCTGGTATATGTGTATGAATTCTTTAATTGCATAACTGTTCTCAAGTGTATAATTTAGTGGTGTTAACTATATTCACATTGCTGTGCAGCAGTCTACAGATGTTTTCATCTTGTAAAACTGAAATGCTACATCACTAAAGTCTTTCTTTACTCCAGCTCCTCATAACCAGCATTTCACGTTCTGATTCTATGAATGTGACTACTTTAGGTGCCTCATACAAATAGAATCACACAGAATTTGAGAGTTTTTGTTGTTTACTTGTTTATGTTTTGGGTTTTTTGTGTGAGCAGCTTATTTCACTTTTTTTTTTTTTTTTTTTTTTTTTTTTTTGCGGTACTGGAGATTGAACTCAGAGGCATTCTACCTCCTAGCTACACCCCCAGACCTATTTTTTATTCTTTATTTTGAAACCGAGTCTCACTAAGGTGCGGAAGGCCTCACTAGGTAGCTGAGGCTGGCCGCAAACCCGGATCCTCCTGTCTCAGCCTCCCGAATGCTGGGATTACAAGCGTGAGCCACCAGGCCCGGCTCTTCACTTATGTTCTTAAGGTCCATGCATGTTGTAGCAAAGTGATAGAATCTCCCTCCTTTTTAAAGCTAGATTATATTCCCACCATGCAGTGTGAATTCACATATATGTGAATCATAAATGGCTTATCTTAAGAACTTTTAAACTTTATTACATTGATAATTATAAAGTTATAGTGTTCATCAGCACAAATTTGTCCATTGGTACATAACTTTCTTTATGTTATTACCATACTATTTTACATACTGCAGCTTTGGAATATATTTTGAAAACTGAAAGAGTGATGCTTCCAGTTTTATTCTTCTTTCTCAACATAGTGTTGGCATTCTGGATTTTTAAAAATTCCATATCATTTTTAATATTTTTTCTGTTTCTATAAAAATGCCATTGAGATTTTGATGAATGTAATATTGATGACATAGATTGCTATCTGTAATATGAATGTTTTTAACAATAGTAAGTCTCCCAATACATGATGTAAGATTTTTAAAATTTATCTACTTTTAGAGTTGTATTCATAAATATTTCCTAATAATTTTCAATGTACAGATCTTTCACCTCATTGATTAAATTGTTTTCTAATTATTTTTATAATATCTTTAAAATGGAATGGTTTCTTAATTTTATTTAGAGATAGTTTCTGGTTAGTATATACACTGATTTGTAATTATTTTATTCTTTGTGTTTCATTTAATTTTTTAGTGGCATTCTTGATGGTTTCCTTCTGTATTGCTTCCATATGTATTTGTTTATTTTTCATTAGACTTACATAAAATTATATTTCATTTTGTAGTACTTGGCATTTAACTTAGTTTATTAGGCTGGCCTCAAACCTGTGATACCTCTGTTTCAGCCTCCTAAATACTGGGCTTATTGGCATGCATCACTGTGCCCCTCTACTGTTTTAAACTCATATCAAATTAATGTCAATTGCACAAAATTCTACATTTTATTCCTCCCCTCCCCAGACTTTACATTATTGATGTCACGTTTCATTTATTTATTTATTTATTTGAGACAAAGTCTTGCTATATTACCCAGGCTGGGCTTGAACTTGCAGGCATTTGGTCTCAGTGTCCTAAGTAGCACCGATTGAAGGGGTGAGATACTGAACATGTCTAAAATTTTTATCTTTTTACATTACAAATATTTTATTAATTATGATTATAGTTATTCTTAATATTTGTAATTAAAGTTGCATACTACAATTATGATTTATATACAACTATTATAGTAATATGGAATTGTTTTCATATTTATACTTACTAGCATTTTTATACTGTGAACACTTTCATGTTGCAGTTTAGTATCTTTTCATTTCAACTTGGAAGAACTCCTTTTAACATGTTTTGGAAAGCATGCTTACAGTGATGGATTTCATCAGATTTTTTCTTTCTTTTGTCTGGGAAAGCCTTTATATCTCCTTCATTTTTGAAGGACACTTTCTGATTATAGTATTCTTCATTGGCAGGTGTTTGCTGCTGTTGTTATTTTTTCCCCTTTAAATATTTTGAATGTATCATACTATTCCCTGCTGGTCTACAGAGTTTCTGCTAAGAAATCCACTGAAAGTCTTAGAGGAACTCCCTTGAACAGCATGCGTCATTTTTCTATTGTGATTTCAAAATTCTTTTTGACTTTTGATAATTGATTATAATTTGTCTTGGTGTGAATTTTTTGTTATTTGGAATCATCAAGCCTTCATAAATCTGTTTATATTTCTCCAAAATTTGAGGAGTTTGGAGTAATATTACTTTAAATAACCTTCTAGTCCTTTTTATTTCTCTTTTCGTTCCAGAATTACAATGTCCATTTATTGTCTTTCTTGACCATATCCTATGAATTTCATTAGCTGTCTTCATTTTTTCCCTATTTTTTTTTTTGGTCTTCTATTTGGATAATTTCAAATGAAGCATTTTTTAGTTTCTTGAAACCTTCCTCAGCTACATTTGGTTAGATTTTTGGAATTTTTGTTGAAGTTTCAGTCCAATTATTATATTCTTCAGCTCCAAAATTATAGTTCTTTTTTAAAGGTTTCTGTAGCTCTGTTGAGGGTTTCCCCCCATGCATTTGCTTAATTACAGCTCACTAAGTTTGTTAAAGACTTTTATTTTGAGTTCTCTAGCAGAAAAATCATAGATCTCCATTTCTTTAGGGCCCATAGTAGAGATTTATCTTACTTCTTTGGTGATGTCATATTTCCCTGATTTTTTGTTTTTCTTAGTGTCTGCGTATATGATGAAACAACTGCCTTTTCCTATCTTTATTTACTGGTTTGAGTGCAGAAAAACTTTAAGCAGCCCATGTCCACTGAGGACATACACATTTTACTTCTTTCTCTCTCAAAGAAGTTTCAGAGTGACACCCTTTTCTCCAATCTCTCCAACCTGTGTCAGCTACCATAGGTATTTTCCCCTTTTCTCTTGGTAAATGCACTGGACTGCTGAGAGACAGGAAGTTTCACTCTCTCTTACTCCGAAGGACATGTCTCAGGTTTGTATATCTTCTCTCAATGCCATATAGGTGTGAGTTCTTCCTTCTCCCTTTCCCTAGGGCATTGCACTAAAATACTGAGTGTCTAGGTGCAGCACTAGTTTTACCCCTTCCTTCTGAATGGGAATTTTTAGTATTGCAACCTTTTCTTTTCCCCAATCCTACAGTACCATGTTGGTTCCTGAGAGCCTCTTTCCCCTTTCTTTGCTGATAGCTTCCCTGAGGTGCTCTAACTACGCCAGTTATTAACTTCTCTAAGTTGAGGTAAGATAGAAGTAAGTTTTCTTTGAAGAGCACCTGGAGAGATTAGGATGTCAGATGAAGGCTTCACTTAGACATTTCCCAGGGAAGAAATCATGGACCAAAGGGATCTATTTTGTCATTGAACATTGACTTAGGGAGAGAGGGGAGGTTGACACAGATAAAGTGAAACTGTCACCAGCCTCCACATAATTAGTCTTTATATTAGAGGATTAGAAGACTGTGCCTGTGCCTTCTGCTTAGGTGAGCCATTGAAATTCAATTCTACATCTTCTTGCCACAAAATGTATAAGAATACAATCTTCTTGACAGGGGCCTGATATATGCAATAGTGGGAATCGGCTGTTAGGAAATAGAAAATATCTGACCACAAGGGATTTTTTTATACCTAAACACAAGCTCAAAAGTAAGGTGCATATTGTATATATACTGAAAAACTGAAATTCTATAGGGGTTAAGATAGTTAAGCATTATCATTTCTAAATATCTCTACTATGCAATAACACAGAAATATATTTCAACCACATCTCTTTTATATGCGTGACTGAGAGGCAAAGTTTAAATTATCAGGAAATAATTTATAATAATGAAAGTCAGGTCATCTGGTATTTGCAAAAATTGCAAGTAGAAACAGACTTGAAGGTATAAATACTTAAAAAGAACATTAACTAAGCCAATTTGTAATATAAACAAGTACTAAAAATCAGAATGGAACAAAAAGTGTATATCAGTGAAGTTGTTTCAAGTACAATATAATGCATTTACTTCACTGGTGACCCATAAAATATTTGATAATAGGAAACAGGTTTGATTTGAGAAAAATATATTCTAATAAACTTGTTCTAGTCAGTTGGGATCACTGTGAAGCAGAGTCTGAGATGTAGATTAGCATATAGAAGGTTGATTAGGAGTGTTCTTAAGACCAACATCTGTAAAAGGGAAAGAAAGGAAGGATTAGATAGAAGTGAAGCAGGGACAACATTATGGTGGAAAACTCAAACAACCATATGGGTTATCCTCAAATTGGAATAATCCTTCAAAGATGTCCCAGATTGGAAAGGCATCCAAGCATTTGTACTCTCATATGGGTTATTTATTGGATTCAGGATGCCAGTGGAAGAAGGAGTGATTTCAAGCAAGCTTCAAATGGGGAAGAGTTCTCTGTAAATAAAAAGCAAGTGGTATGCACTGACAATGATAAACAACTAGAGTAGTCCACGTTTAGGATATAAAATCAAATAATATTTTATTCTAAACTTTTGGCTTGTAAATATTTCTGTATTTGTTAGTGAGATTTCTTTTTATTACTATATTCAAAAGTTTTACTTATTTGCACAATGCATTTTAAACAAAGTATTGAAGACCAATATAAAGGAAGCTTTTCATTTAAGGAATTTTCATTGACTGGAAAATAGAGAGAATCCTACCTAAGGCTGGGAGTGTCCATAGCATGAACTAGAACAGGCCTTTTCTAGCTTATCCAGTAGAACTGACTTCAAACATGAACCTAAAATCATTAATGGCTGATCTTCTAGTTAGAGTAGACAAATGATAAATTCAGCTCAGCTTGGTTGGAATGAAGAGTTGTATCTCCTTTATTTTTTAACATGACTTCAATTGTAAACAATTCAGTGTCCTTATTTAGAAAATGGGGATAATGATTTCTCTCATAAGCTTGAATTGAATATTGAAGAGTGTAACAAATATTGAATATTCAGCAAAATATTTTGTTCTTAATAGAAATTAAATAATTGTTAGCTATTCCTAAAGTGAGAATTATGAGAAGAGCAGAGGAAGATAGCTAGTAATTTTAAGTCATTATTATGTATGAAACATGGAGATAAACTTTTAAAAAATACATTGACACATTTAAGCCTCATTCTGTGTGTTATATACCCTATATTACTATAGACTTTATATCATTCTATAGTATAATAAAATGATATATACAGCATACTTAAAATAATAAATTATTTTATAATAAAATAATATCTTATATAAAATGATGTAATGTAATATAAGGTACATGATATTATATATATAGATAGATGATAGGTATAATATAATGTCATCTGCAAAAAGAGATAGTTTTAGTTCTTCCTTTCCTATTTTTACCACTTTGATTTCCTTCACTTGCCTTATTGCTCTGGCTAGAGTCTTGAGTACTATATTGAACAGAAGAGGTGATAATGGACATCCTTGTCTTGTTCCTGTTTTTAGTGGGAATTCTTGCAGTTTCTCTCCATTTAATATAATATTGGCTGTGGGCCTACTGTATATTGCCTTTATGATTTTGAGGTATGTTCCTTCTATTCCAATTCTCTGAAGTGCTTTTAGCATGAAAGAGTGTTGGATCTTGTCAAATGCTTTTTCAGCATCAGTTGAGATGATCATGTGGTTTTTGTCTTTAAGTATTTTTTATGTGGTGAATTACATGGATTGTTTTTCATATGTTGAACCAGCCTTGCATCCCTGGGATGAACCCAACTTGGTCATGGTATATAATTTTCTTGATGTTATTTTGAATGCGCATTGCTAATATCTTGTTTAGCAGCTTTGCATCTAAGTTCATCAGTGATATAGGCCTATAGTTTTCTTTCCTTGAGCTGTATTTATTTGGCTTTGGTATTAAAGTGATGTTGGCTTCAGAGAATGTGTTTGGGAGTGTCCTGTTTCTTTCTATTTCACAGAATAGTTTGAGGAGTATTGGATGAGCTCTTCTATAAATGTTTTGTAAAATTCACTTGGAAAATCATCTGGCCCTAGGCTTTTGTTTGATGTTAAACTCTTTATTGCTGTTTCTATCTCTTTAATTGTTATTGGTCAGTTTAAGTTTTCTATATCTTCTTGACTCAATTTAGGAAGAGTATATGTGTCTAGAAATGTGTCAATTTCTTCTAGATTTTCCATTTTGTTTGAGTATAGTTTTTCAAAATAGTTTCTGACTATCCTCTGTATTTCCATACTGTTGGTGATAATATCACCTCTTTCATCTCTAATTTTGGTTATTTGGGTTGATTCTCTCTTTCTTTTGGTTAGGTTGGCCAATGGTTTATCGATCTTGTTTATTTTTCCAAGAAACCAGCTTTTGGTTTTATTGATTTTCTGTATTGTTTTTTTATTCTCTATTTCATTAATTTCTGCTCTGATTTTCATGATTTCCTGTGTTCTACTGGCTTTGGGGTTAGATTGTTCTTGTTTTTCAAGGGATTTGAGCTGTGTCATTAGGTTATTTATTTGGTGATTTTCTGTTCTTCTTATATGGGCACTCAGTGCTATAAATTTGCCTCTTAGTACTGCCTTTAGGGTGTCCCAGAGGTTTTGATATGTTGTGTTTCTGTTTTCATTGGTTTCTAGGAATTTTTTAATTTTTCTCTTTACTTCTTCTGTGACCCAATCTTCATTCAGCAATGTGGTGTTCAGTCTCCATGTGTTTCCATGGTTACTTTGGATATTCTTGGAGTTTATTTCTAGTTTCACTCTATTGTGGTCTGAGAAGATGCAGGGAATTATGTTCCATTTTTTGAATTTGTCAATGCTCTCTTTGTGGCCTAGAATGTGGTCTATTTTGGAGAAGGTTCCATGTGCAGCTGAGAAAAATGTGAATTCAGCTAGTTGGGTGAAAGTGTCTATATGTGTCTAATAGGTCCATTTGGTTTATGGTATTCTTTAGGTCTGAGGCGTCTCTACTGATCTTTTGTTTAGAAGAATGGTCTAGAGATGTAAGAGGAGTATTGAAGTCTCCTAGTATTAGTGTATTGGGTCCTATGTGTGTCCTTGTTTCATACAGAGTTTGTTTTATGAAGGTGGCTGCACCTGCATTTGGGGCATAGATGTTAATAATTGTTATTTCCTCTTGATGGATTGTTCCTTTTACTAGTAAAAAATGACCTGCTTTGTCTCTTCTGATAAGCTTAGGCTTGAAGTCTAATTTATCTGATATCATGGTTGCTACTCCTGCTTGTCTTCGGATTCCATTGGCATGGATTACCTTACTCCATCCCTTCACCTTTAGCTTGTGGGAATCTCTGATTGTAAGGTGAGTTTCTTGTAGACAGCATATAAACGGATTCTGGGTTTTGATCCATTTTCCCACCTCGTGCCTTTTTATTGGGGAATTGAGACCATTTATATTCAGTGGGATTAGTGAGAGATGATTTTTAATTCCTAACATTTTGAGTTTTGTCTTCTGTTTTCAGTGGATTTTATTCTTCTTTGCTTAGTTGTTTGCTTCCTGGAAATTATTGTTTCTCTGGTTCTGACGTTTACTCATTAGTTCTTCTTTGTAGTTAATCTCTTTAAGTAGTTTCTCTAGTGCTGGTTTGGTAGACATAAATTCTTTCAGTTTCTGTTTGTCATGGAAGGTTTTTATGTCGCCTTTATTTTGAGAGAGAATTTTTCTGGGTATGAGAATCTTGGCTGCATATTTTTTTCTTTCAGAGTTTGGAATATGTTACTCCAGCCTCTCCTGGCTTTTATGACTTGATTTGGGAAGTCTGGAGTGATTCTAATTGGCTTGCCTCTAAATGTCACTTGGCCTTTTACTTTTGCTGCCTTTAAAATTCTTTCCTTAGCTTCTACACTGGTCAGTTTGATTATTATGTGGCGTGGTGAACCTTTTCTTTGGTCTTGTCTTGAGGGAGTTCTATATGTTTCCTGTACCTGTGTGTCGACTTCTCTTTCTATGTTTGGAAAATTCTCTGATATTACTTCTTGGAAGAGATTGTTTGTTTCATAAGTTTCAACTTCTAATCCCTCTTCTATGCCTATTATTCTTAGGTTAGCTCTTTTAAAATTGGCCCAGATCTCTTCGATGTCCAATTCATACTGACGTATTTTTTTTTTCTAAATTCTGTACTATAGATTCATTTTTGGAATGATCATCTTCTAAGAGTGATATTCTATTTTCCATGTGATCTAATCTGCTGTTTGTAGTTTGTATTGATGCCTTCATTTCTATTATTTCTTCTTTCACTTCCTTCAATACTTCTCTTTGGTTCCTTTTCAGGTCTTCGAATTCTTTGTTTATTTGTTCCTTTATTTCTTCCTTTATTTCTTTAAAGCTCTGCATACATTCTTTCTGAAAATCCTGTATTGCTTCTAGTATTAAAGATCTGAATTGTTCTTCTGATAATCTCTGCCATTCTGGGTTGGTGAGATCTGTAATTGAGGGGTTGTGGTAGCTCATTGTTTCTTTGTTATTTTTCCTTCCCATGGTTCCCCTGTTCTTGGATTTATATCTTTGCTGCTCCTGCAAGTTTTCTTGTCCAATCTCTGTGGGGGGGGGGAGGGGTTAGGGGTAATCTGAAGGTATATACAGGAATAGTTTGTATTCAGTGATATAGGTTGGGTGAGAAGTCACAGTGATGCATGCAGGAATAGGGTAAAGAAAAGAGTATGTTCCAGTGGAATAAAAGGTTGAGTGTGTTGAGCTGATATGTTGTTAAAGATTAGCGATAGTAAATGTGTCAGGTGAATCTGGTAGTCAATATAGAGTTTTGAGTGTGATAGTAGGGAGATGGTCTTGATATGAGACAGGAAAAAAAGAAATAGAAAAAGAAAAGAGAGGAGGTAAAATGTTGAGGAGAGGAATATATAGGAGAGATAGGAGGGGGAAGCTTGTAGGAGGGAAAGGGAGGAGATTCAACAGACTAAGCAAGTATTAACAAAGCAAACAATCATCCAAACAAACATATGTAAAACAAGGCAAAGAAAAATGAATACTGAGTAAACACAGATATAACATAACACATTAAAGTAAACAGACTAACAAAGATACAAAAACCCAAAACATAAAAACAGCAACCAAGCATTAAGACAAGCACTCTGCTAGTTCGTAAGTACCGAGCTTAAATTTTCAAGTGTGTCTCTGGCATTTGTATTTGCTCAGTCAGTGCAGGCAGGGGGTTTGTTGCTGTTAGCTTATGTCCCTGGGCTGTTCACATGAATTCCCGGAAGTCAGGGGCCCAATTCAACTTACATATCCCCATTGCTGGTATTTCTGTTGTTGCTTGTTCCTCCTGTGGTCGCTGGGGGTGCTCTAAGTCAACGGAGGTCTGGGTAGCTGGTGGGAGGGAGTTATATAGGGCTGGCTGGTGCGCAAAATCGTGCGCACCAGCTTGCAGCTCCTGCAGGCTCAAGGATCCCGCCGCCGGTTCGAGTCTCGTGGTGCCCGCTTCCTTGTTTCCTGGAGTCTGCGCAGCCCTGCTCCACTTTTTTCTGTCAAGAAGTTGCGTTTGCTGTCGTCCTGGATCAATCTCTGTTGTGCAGTCACTCGCCCAGTCCCTGCAGTGGTGCCCTGGAAATGTCCCACGTAGCCGGGCATGGTGGCGCATGCTTGTAATCCCAGCATTCGGGAGGCTGAGACCGGAGGATCTGGGTTCGCAGCCAGCCTCAGCTATCTAGTGAGGCACTCCGCAACTTAGTGAGACCCGGTTTCAAAATAAAGTAAAAAAAAAATAGGGCTGGGGGTATAGCTCGGAGGTAGAATGCCCCTGAGTTCAATCCCCAGTACCACAAAAAAAAAAAAAAAAAGTTGGTTTTTTTGGCAAATTTGATTTGGAATCACAGTGTCTGGGTAAAGGCATTTCACTCAGGCCTATTTCACAATTATTAACAAATTATTACTGATTCCTTTATAAGTTAAATACATTTGTGTTCCTAAATATCTTATAAAATGCAAATCTTAAGAAAATACTTCACCAAGCTGATGTCCTCCAATAACAAAAATTGTTAATAGTAATACATTTTTAAGGTTAATATTTGTGTATTCCTAAATTGTATTATGATCATCTTCATGCAAAGATAATTAGAGGTGATGAAACACTTGGCATTCCAAATCATACTACTCTGATTAAAAATTGAATAATTATATACATATGTATGTATATAATTATTACATATATGTGTGTAATTATATACATATATGTATATAATTATTACATATATGTGTGTAATTACATATATGTGTGTATAAAGCCTAATTTAAATGAGAATTTGTTTATGTCAACAAATGTTATCAGAATTATAAAACAAACTGGATTTATTTTATCTTTTTTTGTATTTTCCTTGTATATCTGTTAATACTACAGATGTACAACTTTAGCATAATAACTAAACAATGTTTTGATAGCTCTTACCTGAAAAACAGGCTATAATAATAACCCCTGATCATTAAAAAGGACTAGTTAAGCTGATGTTTGAGTACTCAACAACTGAGACTTGGGGAATAATCAGGAAGTAAAGGGGCTAGGAAGAAAGCAGCCAATATCTTGGCCCTAGATCTCAAAGGTCAAATAGGATCCAGGGGAAGGCCTCGTTAAGGCCTGTGCAACTCCAGTGAGTCATCTGACCTCCCCAAACAGGTAGATCATGAAGACCTCAGAGACTGGGAACTACAAGAATATAGTCTGCAAAAAGATGGGTCATTGGACAGTAAATGCTCCCTATGATTCAAGGAAGCAAATGATCAGCAAGACCATGACTCACAGATTCCCCAGGAATAACCCTAGGGAGCCTTGACTGACCTTAACATAAAAAAATTTATAATTTATGTCTGCCCAACATTGGGATAACTACTTGGTCTTGAACACTCAACAGGAAAGTATAATCAAAACCAGGTATCCTATTCTGGGGTTAAGAAAAAGAGTAATACTTATGGAGCCATTTAAAAGACCACCCACATAATTTAACTAGCTATCTTCCGACTTTGACTCCCCCATATATTCTGCATTATAATTTATAATGATACTTCTGCTTGTATGCTCACAGGAGAAATATAAAATGGAATTGATGCCTAAAATGTCTGGACCTTTATAAAATGCTAAACAAGCCACACTTCAAGGCATTTCAGAAACTGCTTGAATCCCTCTTGCCCATCCTATACAGAAACTAAAAAGGAATGGGCAAGTCAGCATGAATATAAATTGATTGAAAATGGCTGGTAAACTAGGGTAAGAGATCATGAAGTCTTATTACCCCAGGCTAATCAACAGCAAATTATTAAAGGGTTCCATGACTCATGCCATCTGGGAAGAAGGGCACTGACTGACCACTTTAATTACCAGTGACTTTGGAGGAAAAGGCCTCAAGACTACCATTTGAGAAATCACAAGGGCTTGCCTCTTCTGCTTCTGTAATAACCCACCAGGGGAAGCCAGACCACCACTGTTGCTTAACCCAATACAATGACAGGGCACAATTCATGTGCAAGACCAGCAAATGGACGTTACCTAGATACTCCTATGTCAAGGGTATAAATATCTTCTGGTTTTTGCTGATACATTTTCTGGGTGGGTAAAAGCATATCCTACCCAAAGTAAAAAGTCCCAAGAAGTTTATTAAGGCATTATTAAAGGAAATTATTCCTAGATTTGAACTCTCTGGGTAACTTCAAAGTGATAATGGACCTTCTTTTGTCTCAAAAGTAATACAAGACGTCTCACAAGCTCTGGGCATAACTTACTATCTCCATAAATCCTGGCACCCTCAATCATCAGGAAAGGTATAAAGGGTTAACTTACAAATCAAAACTACCTTGGGAAAATTATGCCAAGAGACCTCAGAGCCCTGGTTTTGTTTATTGCCTATTGGTCTGTTAAGGATTAGAATGCCTGCTAAAATTTCTCTCCAACTTAGTTCTTATGAAATGATTTATGGAATGCCTTTTCTAACCTCAGACTCTGTCACTGACCCTAGAACAAAGGAAATAATTAAATATGTAAGTAACTTCGGGCAAGTATAGAAGGTTTTATGAAACTATGGCAATAAGGTCCTTCCGATTAATGATAATTTGACCTATGTGCCAAAAATACAACCAGGTGATTATGTCCTGCTCAAGACTTGAAAAAAGGATTCACCCTTAAATCAGCTTCTCCCAAAATGACAGAGTCCTTTCCAAATTATTCTTAGCACCCCCACAGCTATTAAACTACAGAGGCACAGCTTCTGGATTTATATGTCTAGAATTAAACCTGTCTCCCTTGAGACTCTGCAGAATTGAGGCTCTGATGAAGCCAGGGATAAGTCTCAAGACACTGATTAAGACATGTGATCACTACTCCTGTGAGCCTTTGGAAGATTTAAGAGTGTTGTTCTAGAAAACCAAGAGGATTGAATCAGGGTATGTTTTTATTTTTGTGCTTTTTCTTATAATGACACTGTCTATTCAGGCCAAGAACTATCAACTTGGTTGCTTCCTAATGGCACATAGAGTCCATTAGTACTTTGCATCAAAATATTCTTCTGTTATTTTGTTATGCTAGGTCCATGTGACTCCCTAAGAATTCCAGATACTTGGCATAGATGTAAAAACAGAAGGGTCCTTTTATTAGCAAGCTCGAGCATGGGCTAGCAATCCCTCTAAGTGAGAGGACTGCCCCACCATCAGTAGTGGGCTTACAGAGTTTTTAAAGGGAAAAGCAAGTGGGGATTTCCATGCCTTGACATTGCTTGATTGGCTAGGGTAGGATGACCTTTAAACTGGGTGATAGCATTAAGTTGCAAGGGGAAAGAAAGCATTCACACTCAAGCAGTTGTGGCAGTTGAGCTTTTTGTTTTTCAGGTAGGGTGGTTTCTATGGAATGTATTGAACAGGTTGCTCTTGGCCAGGCTGGTCTTTGTACCTGGGTGGATCCTAAATCTTAAAAATCTCAATATGGAGGGAGTGATGCCAAGGGGTGACCTTTTGGTTTGATTCACTGTTGTCATGGAGTAATATCTTGCATGTGTATGCCTTCTTTTCTAGAACATCAAAGGATGATGGTGCTACAACCAGAAAAACCCTGACCTCCCTATGTCTCCTTGAGACTAGGCAGGACAAGATTTCTGGTCCCTGAGTAGGCAGAGCCTTCATCCATTGTCAGCATTGAAGAAGCTATAGAAGATAGATTTTAACCCTTCATCAACCCTTAAGATTGAGAGATCAAAGTATGGGGGGGTGAGGTAGGATAGGAGGAATAAAATATTAGGTAGAAAAGAAATGAACTGGGATGTAAAAGAAAAATATATTTTAAAAAATTGGAAACTTCATAATCTTTAACTACACCTTACAAGATATATTCTATCTTAGACAGAAGTCTCACTAGGGTCACATCCTTAATCTAACTCCACTCTACAATATCTGTTTTCTATTTTAAGCAAAAACCTCAATGAACCCACACCCTTAATCACAATGGCCCCTCTCCCCACCTGAGATTCATGAAATGATTAGTAATGAGGGAGAAGGTCAGGCACTACCCAGCCACCACCCATCAATGTCAAGAACCTGAGGTTTAAGAAGTCAGAGTCCTCCACCACTGGTGTGATTCCTTATCCACCCCCTCACAGGGGTTCTATAAAAGAACTATAAGAGCTGCAAGAAGACTCTCTCACTCACACACTTGCTTTTTTCCTTGAACATATATTTCTAACTTTCTAAATAAACCTCTCTCTTTGTCTCTCAATGTTTATAGCTGCACAATTCACAATTGTCAAACTATGGAAACAGCCAAGATGCCCATCGACAGATGAATGGATTACAAAACTATGGGATATGTACACAATGGAATTTTACTCAGCCATAAAGAAGAACAAAATCATGTTATTTGCAGGGAAATGGATACAACTGAAAAACATTATGTCAAGTGAGATTAGTCAGTCACAAAAAGTAAGAAAGCATATGTTCTCTCTAATATACAGATGCTAGGGAGAAGATGGGGCATAAGAGGGACTCCAGATGTAAAAAGAGAAACCTTAGATAAGCAAAGAAGTTGACTTAACTGAAGGTGATGGATGGGGGGGCGCATCCTAATGCACATGGTGTACTTTCACAAATATATCAAAGTTAATCACTAAACTGAACTTGACAAGGAGGGAGGGTGAAGGAGTGGGGTGAGAAATTGGGAAGGGGTTAAATGAGAAATGTGTGCATATATGCCTTTATCAGCTTGTACCTAACAAAGATGTATGATTACAATGCACCAATTAATAAAATAAGCAAACAAATAAATAAATAAATGGTTTTCCATGTTTGCTTTCACACAGAGTTATAATTACATAAAATTTCAAGAGACTGTTAGTTCCCTACTGATAATTAATATAAGATGGGTAGGTTAAAATATCAGTTTTTATTTTCCATCAGATTTAAGGATGCAAAGTCACCATTATACTTCTATTTTCATCCCTTACTGTTTGTCAAATTCTGTGTTAAGAATATGACACATGTTACTTCAGGTATTTATAATACTTGTTTGATTCACATTACTTTTTAATATTTGTCTTGGTTTGCAAATACTAAATATATTGGAATCCTCCACAACTTAGTGAGACACTGTTTCAAAATAAAAATAAAAAGGTAGAATGCTCAAAGGTAGAATGTCCCTGGGGTCAATCCCTAGTAACACACAAAAGAAATTTGTGCTAGTGGGATGTATTTACAAGAAATGCAGAAGATAAGAGAGAAGTATATGCTATCTTTCTGCTTCTACGTGCTGAGATATAGATATTAGAGCTTGGCAGATGCATATTTGAGTGGTGGCTTCAGTGGTTTTGTGGAGATTACCTCTCTTGGAGCTGTAGACCCCTCTAACAACTTGCCTTCTCTTACCAGCAAAGCTTAAGAGGTAAACCTGAAAACTGAGGGATTGGCTCCTTCATTTCTTACATTGAAGCCTCAAATTGGTCCACCCCATTCCTTACATTAGTTTGCAAGTACTTGCTGGTACAAAATTCTTGCCTTCACAAATCCTGGGAGATTTATGCTTTCTAGACCCTACCATAATACCAGTTCTTACAAACAGTACTTTGTCCTCAGAGCTTAGTCATGTTTACATCACATTCACATTCATACCTACTTTCCAGTATCCACAACACCAGGGTTATCTCTAACCCCAAGATTACTTAATAAATATATACTTAATTTTTGGCAGACTGATAAGAAATAATTGACATGAAATAACCCCTTATAATAAAAGGTACCTCAAATCTATACTAAGTCAATATAAAGAATGGTATTCAAATTTATACCTTCATATTTAGGCAACTATATAAACATATTTGCCTTTATTTGAACTGGTGATATAAAATCTAAAAATTTTTGAAGGAAAATAATAAGAAATATTTTTTATTTATGTTAAAAATATTTTTTCAGAGTATGCAGAGAGTTTTGCTGGACTTTAGACATTATAAGTCCTTTGGGTTGTTCTGCAAACAAAATGTTTTGATGCCATTAGTTTAAATTATGTCTGAGTAAAGATGCCAGAAGAGAAACATAGAGTGTTACAGATGCATGTATTCATTAACAGAATTTGTTATGTTTGATAGAGACATAGGTTACATTTTAATACCTACATTGTTCTTTAGATGATCTTGCTTTTGTTTATTCCTACATCAATGTACACAGTAGATAATTTTGTTTATACACTTAAGGGGCACAAAAAATTACTTTCAAAATCCTCATTTTCTCATTCTATAGCCTAACTCGCTAATCTCAAAGAAGCATTCTCTCTTAGATGTTGCAATGGTTAGGATGAAAATTATTTGACAACTTGGTCATATAACAGTAGTAACATGAATAGGCTATTTTAGAACATTACATGGATATATAATTCCACCAAACTAACAAATGACAGTAATATAAGAACACGTGTTGTAAATGGGGCAATTTAACAAATCATTGAATGACAATTTTGCTGGATATTACAGTAAAGAGAATAAGAAACTCACATAGCATGCCTGCAATGCTCTTTCTTATAAACATTTACAATTAGGTGATTAAAGGATCATTTGCTTTTTATGTCTGCTATTTAAACATTTGAAGAATTGTACATTGACTTTTAGCAGCAAATGATTATATTTCAGAAGACAACTACCTTTCATTTATTGCATTTTTAAGAGAAGAGTGGAAGGTAACTTTCTATGGTAAATATAATAGTTTAAAATTTTTGTTAGTTGAAAAATCAGATTGCAGCCCCTAATCTAAGCTTTGAATGACAAATCAAACTTTACAGTATTAACATAAAATATATGTATTATTAGAAACTATTTCTAGATTTATTTAATGTGCTAAGAAGCAACTTCTGCTTCTGAGTTAAATGTAGGATTTCAATTACTTGTTCCAGCAATGGAAATTTTAAATGTGCAACATAAAAGTATGTATGTAAAATTATATTATAATTTCTAAACTATTTACATTTATATGAATGGTGAGATATAAATTATAATAGGTAACTAAATATACCAGATTTTTTTTTCAGTACTCAGGATTGAACCCAGGGGAATTCTACTTCCAAGCTACACCCTCAGCCCTATTTTTATTCTTTATTTTAAAACAGGGCCTCACTAAGTTGTGGAGAGTCTCACTAATTAGCTGATGCTGGCCGGGAACCCTGATCCTCCAGTCTCAGCATCCCAAGTACTGGGATTACAAGCATACACCACCACACCTGGCTAATAGACCAGATCTTAAGGATCAGATTTTACCTGGTCCTTCATGTGTGGTGAGTACTTCTTTATTGATTCAGCAAAATTTAGAATCAAATCTCTAAAGTGTCTGTGTAGATAGACTCACAGATTAGAATGGAAGCTCTTCCTCAAGGTGAAATCCTGAGTTCTCTTACAGATAATATCTATTTGGATATCCATCCACCTCTCCAACTAAGGGATCACCCATAGTTGGAGAGTGGTCTAGTTTAATCATATGGGAATTGGTATGCTCATAGAAAAATTATGATGGATATATGTGGCAAAGTTCTAAGAAATGGGCTTTTATATAATGTAAGCCATTTTTTTAAGAGTAAAAGAAATGATATAAATTCTTCAGGTTCCAAATTAAAGGTAGATTTTCTACTGTACTAGATGGAGGCCAGTGTTTTCATGCACAGATCTATGTGATTTTTTTTAAAGATCAAAGTAAAAAAGAAATCCAATAGTGGCACATCATTGATGGTGGAAAATAAATGAAATTCTCTTCCTTACAGCTACCGTTTCTGAAAAGATTGCTAAACATATCCTAGAAGCTGGTCTGTAAAATAGGTCACTCTTTGGTTTACTTGTCTTAATATATATAGTCCAGTGAAATTTCCAACTGATCTGTGGAGCTTTACTGAAGCACAAAAATTTTCATTTCTCATCTCCCTGGTGGATTCAAATCAGGATACACAGGTAGTATGCTTTCCTTAGTGGTCCCATGTGAAACTCAACAAGTGATAGGAAAACCAAGCTGAAAACTAGGCATGGAGATTAATGTGAGAAACCAGAAATCCTAGGTAAGGGGCACAGAAGCTAGTGTGAAAAGGCTGGCATGAATCTTGAAACCTGATCAGCCAAAGAGCTACCATCTTGAGAGAAATTAAAAATGTTTTGAACTGCACCGAAAATAACAAGATGCCACACAAAATTTTGTCAATTAAAAATAAATTTAAACCACCCAAAATAAACATAGGGTAAGTTTTTAAAATATACAATAAAACATTTATAGTCAGCCACACAAGTTCCTGGTGTGACACTTTGTAGAGTTGTTGAAGTATCCAAAAAAGTATGGAATGATAAAATATGATTCTGGAAAAACATGTTTCAGATGTTAAAAGAATACCAAGGGGCATGTTTCTATAACCAGAGATAGAAGAAAAATAATATACTGGTAGAGTGAGTCTCCATACAATTTTTTTTTTTACTTTGCCTGATGAAGAATAAAAGTTTGAATTAAATGTTCTGAACACAAGAAAGTTAGCCTCATTCTGAGATCTGTAACTAAACTACTGTATCTCTTTCTGTGCTTCTGTCCAGGCAGAACTCAGCTTGTCTTCTAAATACATGTTGAATGTACACATTACATAATGGTTTTAAAGACTTCAAAGTTAGGTTTAACATATCCATGATAAAAAAAAAATTGTATTAGTATATTACTAGATCTGTCTTGACTATTTTGAAGCCTCAATAGATTGCACAATAAAATGTGAAATAGGATTTTTTATGATAAAATATGAATATCAAGAGAGATTTCTTCCACACTTGTTTCAGAGTCTATCCTTAGGGACCTGGAATACTTGTTTTCTTTTGCCCTCAGAAACACTCTATGAAGCCGAGTGTGGTGGCCCACACTTGTAATCCCAGCATTTGGGAGGCTAAGACCGGAGAGTACAGGTTCAAGGCCAGCCTCAGTTACCTAGGGAGGCACTCCGCAACTTAGTGAAACCCTGTTTCAAAATAAAGAATAAAAAATAGGGTTGGGGAGCCGGGCGTGGTGGCGCACGCTTGTAATCCCAGCATTCGGGAGGCTGAGACCGGAGGATCCAGGTTCGCGGCCAGCCTCAGCTACCTAGTGAGGCACTCCGCAACTTAGTGAGACTCGGTTTCAAAATAAAGAATAAAAAAATAGGGCTGGGGGTGTAGCTCGGAGGTAGAATGCCTCTGAGTTCAATCCCCAGTACCGCAAAAAAAAAAAAAAAAAATAGGGCTGGGGGTATAGCTCGGAGGCAGAATGCCTCTGAGTTTAATCCCCAGTACCGCAAAAAAAAAAAAAGAAACACTCTATGAAGGAGTTTGCAAAAACAACAACAACAACAAAAAAAATCCTTTCTAGCTGGATGACTTTATAGTTGCTTGCTTACTTTGTTAGTTTATAGAATCACAACAAGCCAAACTTGTAAGATAAAACTTTAATTAAAAATAATAAGTTTAAGGAGAGAAAAGTTACCACTTTATCATGACAGTAAGCAGAATTCATTGCTCAGGTATAAGGACGAAGATAACATGCACATATTATCTTAAGCATGTTAGCTAAGATGCCATTAAGAAACTATTAGTAATTCTTAAATTTGGGGTATTTACTGTCATTTTAATCACACCAAGGAGCATATTTCTCTTAGAGGAAGAATACTGATAAATATAAAAATGGAGTCTGTTTTGAGTTTAGGCAAAGTGCCCTGATCTACTTCTCTGTCAGTGGCTTTAGCATGAATCAGGTGCAAGACAGCTGGTTTCTCTGGTGTTAACTGGGTTTTTGTGGTAAATCATCATTATAGCACCCTTTTTCTAAGAATGAGAAATAAATTTTCAATTTTTATTAGGATTTTCTTATAAATTTAATAAAGTGATTCTTTGTAGAATCACTTTTATAGGCAGCTGGTAAGGAAATAGCCTGTTTTGGAGCCCTCACCTAGGATTGTTCCAAAATGGTGTCTGTATAAAGCAAAGGCATTTGATTCTATAGTTAAAGTTTAAATATGACCCCTGGTTGATTATTGTCCTCATCTTTCCAAATGATCAGTCTATGCTCATCTTATTAAAGATTTAGAAGGTCCAATAATGCTCAGAAATTTAAGTAAAGTTGTCATGTAAAGTGATTAAATTCATATTATCCAGAGATTACTAAAATTTTTGTAAAATTTGAAAAAGATTTCTCAAGAAATCTTTTTCTTTGTTTAAAAAGCAGTTACATCCAGGGGTGGTGGTACTCACTTGTAATCCCAGTACTTGGGATGCTGAAACCGGAGGATCTGCGTTCGCAGTCAGCTTCAGATACTTAGTGAGACTCTCCACAGCCTAGTGAGACCCTGTTTCGAAGTAAAATATAAGAAAATAGGACTGGGAGTGTAGCTTGGAGGTAGAATGCCCCTGGGTTCAATCCCCAGTACTATTAAAATAAAAAGCAGTTACCTTGAGATTTGGTTCTTCTGATTTGGGAAAGCCCCAAAACAAACCCAAGTCTTAGAAATATTAAAACAAAAGCCAGGCATGGTAATACACACCTGTAATCCCATTATTTGGAAGGCTGAAACAAGAGTATCACAGATTCTAGGACAGCCTCTGCAAGTAGTGAGACTCTCATCAACCTAGTGAGATCCTGTTTCAAAACAAAAATAAAATAGGGGTGAGGTTGTAGCTCAGAGATAGAATATCCCTGGGTTCAATCCCCAGTACTACACACACACACACACACACACACACACACACACACACACACACAAACATACACACACATTACATACAAGAAATACAAAATAAATCACTTGAGAACCTCTCTATTAGCTAGCCATGTTCACCACAGTGATGAAATATTTCAATGACAGGCCATTTTATTAAAGTCATATATACATAATACTATTAACCTAGTGGGTTCCTAATTAAAATTGCTTATGGAATGTATTAGTTGGTTAAATAACCAGATATAATTTTTCATTAGTGCAACAGAGATTCTAATTATTTATTCATTTGTGGATTGATTCTATTCATTCATTTGTGGATTGATTCTTTTAAGAAAACATGTTGAACAAGACATGTTGCTGTGCCCCAAGTGTATACTTCCCTTGCTCACTATATGTCTAAAAGGGGATGATAAATAAACAAGTACCATAATGGAACCATTACATCATCTTAGTGGGATATTTTGCTGGATCCACTAATTATGTAAGAATGAAGACTATATGAGGAAAATGACAATGCTATCAAGATCTGCAGGTGCTGGACCCATGGTCAGGGCGAGAAGAAGAAAATAATATTCCTAGGAAATGGGCTAAGCAAAGCTTTCATAACATCTTTTATTGTATAAGACTATCTTTTTCCTTTTTTTTGCAGTCAATAAAATGGAAGAGGTTAATAGAAGAATAATATTTTTGAGTAATGTCTTCAAGGAATTTATAGACTGTATCTAGGAGCATGAGCTAATAGAAAGGTGCTAAATAATTAGAATAAAAATTATAATTTGTATTGAGAGAGAATAAGCATATTGAGCTGCATTTACTAATTATAACCAATGAACTTTATTCTAACTTAAGTAAAATGTAAGACTGAAAAACATCAATTTTGGAAGATACAATAGAAAAACAACAGAGTAAAAGAAATTAGATTTCATAAGCATACCTTTTTATCAGGGTAAATCATAGAAATTATCTTTCCTACAGATTTTGAGCTGAGATATTTGGAAAAATAAGAGATCTGGAAGAGAAGAAAAAACTGCTTTATTAAAGATTATTTTAGATGGTTGTATTATAAGTAAACTCTTACTTTCCTTTGCTTCATAATTTTAAACAAAGACTAACTAAAACTAATTAAAATTACAAAATAATACCTGAAATATAAAGAATTTATACATTGAATTTATCATATAAAGTAACCCATAAGGCACTGAGCTATATTTTGCATTTTGATATAGAATGGAAAAGGATATTGTATTTCACATATTTTAATCAAATCAAACACTTTTCTTCTTTCTCTTTAGGGACTAACATACTAAATGTTAAATATTTCTGTTCACTTTTGGATATTTTAAAACAGATTTAGCTGAGTGTAGTGGTGCAGGCCTGTAATCCCAGTACTTGGGAGGCTGAGACAAGAGGATCATAGATTCAAGGACAGTCTCAGCAAGCAGTGAAACTTCTCATCAACCTAGTGAGACTCTGTTTCCAAATAAGAAACAAAATTAGGTTGGGGGTGTAGCTCAAAGGATAAATACCTCTGGATTCAGTCCCGAGTACTATACACACACTGTGATTATTCTGTAATCACACCAATCTTCAGACAGCATTCTTGCATAATATCAAGCACAGTGTGATCACAGAACTGTATGTTAACTCTTTGTTCCCTTGTTACTTGGTGTATAATAAGTGCACAGTAATTACAGGATGGCCTTCTTTATTTAAAGAATACTGATGATGTCATATATGTAGGAACTATGAAGGAAAAAGCTATATTTCTTTTTTGACTTATCAAGTTTAAAATAAATAATTATCTAAGTGAAAAACCTTCTTTGAATTAAAAAAATTATGGCATAAATTACTTCATGAATTATTTTAGAGTTTTTCTTGTCTGTTTGTTTCCATTCTAATGACTACTTAAAACAAAGAAAACCAACGGTGTGGGGAACATACTGAGCTGTCTGCCTTTGGCCATTTATAATTTACAAATGGCATCTTCTGCACCTTTTTCTCTGGCATCTTTGGCTGTTGAGCCACATTGCAAGTCGATGAATCATGAAGAATTAGTGAAATAACAGAATGTTATACAGTTTAGTTTTATCTTTCAGGGGACATATGAGGACATAAAATTTTAAAAACTAATTCCTGTGACATTGCTTGTAAAAATAAGAGAAAATGGTGCTTCATAAATTCAGCCCCTTGCCAGAGACTGGAGTGGAAGGGATTCTGGACAATGAAAGCTGTTTTAGTTATAAGAGTAAGAAGGTTGATCTTGTGACAAATAGCATTAAGTTTCAGTGTCGTTCACAGTGTGAAGCAATACAAAATTACAGAGGCACCTTCTAAGACAAGCTTAGTGTCCATCATATTTACTTCTTTTAACAATTTGGGATTTTTAAAGACTGTTTGGGAAGTAACACGTCTACATTTGAAGAATTTAAAATTTCTCATATTCAAGAGGCTATTACAGGCATCATAAAAAACTTGAAAATGGTTTTCACTTGTTTAGCTCATTTTTCTTATATTTATTTATTTATTTATTTATTTATTTATTTATTTATTTATTTATTTATTTATTGCGGTACCAGGGATTGAACTCAGAGGCGTTCTACCTCCGAGCTACACTCCCAGCCCTATTTTTCATTCTTTATTTTGAAACTGGGTCTTGCTAAGCTGCGGAGTGCCTCACTAGGTAGTCATTTTTCTTATTTTTATAACTGCACATTTTAAATAATAGTATATCAATTTATGAAGATATAGGTAGGTATTATTTTTGTATTTAAATCAGATTTCCTGAAAGAACTCACTTTTGTGAATTTTTCTTCATCTTATTCTTCATTTTGACTTCCCAACTGAAAAGATAACCATTAAAAAATATGCCTTGTTCTCATTTAGATGGTCACATAGATATTTAAAATTTAATTATCTTGTTTATTTATATTTTGCCTTTTTCTAGAACCAGTGGGCTATGTACAATATTTGTCATTAAAATATTAATATTAAAATAAACATCTCCAAAATGTTAGTGGGTACAGGGTTAGATTGTTAGATTTTTGTTGCATTCCAATGACTATGTTTAAGGGTTAAGAAATTGAACTATGAAAACCAATATATTGGTTGCTAGATAGTTCCAATTGATGTACTGGAAATTCCTTAACTGTTTTAGTAACTCAACACAAATATGAATACATTTTCTGTACTGTTGTCATTAAATCAATATACTATCTCTGGCAACTTGCATTTTCCCAAATGATTACATCAGTATTCTGGTTCCATTTACTAGTATTCTGGTTCCATTTACTATTCTAGAAACTTGCAACACTTCAAAGAAATGGTAGAATTTATTTACCTCTCTTATTGAACTTGGGTGGTACTTTGTAACCATCTTAGATTTGATTCTCAGGGACTCTTGAGCTCCCTGAGTCCCTCCTTCAGTATGCTTGCCTTTGGAGCCAGCCACTGTATTTTGAGGAAGCCACATGGAAAATCCACTTGTGGCTATTCTGAGAGACAGTCTAAGTTAAAGGAAAGCTGGCAGCCAATGTCAACAATGGCACATGCAAATGGAGTTTCAGAGATTTCACTACTCAACCTTCCAGGGTCTCTACCTGACTCCAAGAAGAATAGGTAAAAGATAACCCTACAAAATTCTATACAAATTACAGACTTCAGAGCAAAAAAAAATGGTTTTGTTTTAGGTCACCATTTTTCAGTGTGTATCTGCATAGCTATTGATAATTGGAACACTGATATAATGTGAATTGACAAGAACAAAGAGTAGGAACAGAACAGAAAGGATATTAAGAAGAGAAATAGCTGAAGTTTTTCTGGATATTTTGGAGGTCTCTGTTCAAATATAAAAATTTAATATCTGGTAGATTATTCTTATATTTTTGTTTACTTTTACTAGACAGCAAGTTTTCTATCATTTGAATAAATGATCAAAATGTTTTTGTGTTAGCAGTCCAGCTTTGACTTTATTTTCATTTCTTTCTTATGTTATCACTCAAATTGACAAGGCCTTGTACTAATCTCTTATCAGTAAAAAGATTTGATTCTTTTTTTCTCTAAGAGAATAAATCCAAATAGGGTAGCACTGTTAGTAATATTTGCACCTTATAAAACTCACTTCAAACTTGGTCCTATCATTTAAATATAATCAATAGTATCTTGATTCATGCATAACTTAAAACATTGGATAATATTCTCTGTACTAACAATAATTCTGATCCTGACACTGGAGATTATAAATAATGTGTTAGCTAAGCATGGTGGCACACTAATTTTCCAGTTGTTCATAAAAAGGCCCTTTGTGTTTTAACCTCTACCAGCATTTTCCAACCTTATTTCTAGATACTCATGCACATTTTAGTTATGGCTATTCTAACTTACATAAAGTTGCTAAGCTATGCCACATTTTCCCTTGCCTTTGAGTTTTATTTTCTGATATATTCTTCTTCCACTCCCCTCCTTCACTGCCTAGATAATCATTCACCATTTAGTCAAGTATTGCCTTGTTTCAGTCAGAATTCTCACTACTGTGACTCAAAATACTTGAGGACCACCACTCAGAGGAAGGCTTAGTTGATTGTAGGTTCTGAAGATTTCAGAGGGTTCAGTCCACATTAGACCCAATGAAGTCTATGGAGCTCAGGGCATTGCAACAGGAAGCAGAGGGAGCGCAGGAGAGGAACACTGCTCTTACATCATGGAGGCCAGAAGCAGACAGAGAGAAAGAGGAGGAAGGACAATATATATAGTCCCCAAGGTCACACCCCAGTGACCTAGTTTCTCTAGTCATACTCACCCTGCCTGCCTACCTTACCACCCAATAAATCCACTAACGATTTATCCACTGATGAGATTAGAACTCTCATGATTTAAGCACTTTACCTCTGAACATTTTTCCATTAATACATGTCCTTTTCTAGGGGATGTTGTATAATTCTATATCCAAACCATAAACATACCTCCATTTAAAAACATGTTTACGTCCTCTTTCTTTCACCTCACTCTGAGGTGTCTTTTCAAAAAATCCATTAAAATATTATAGATTTCTCTGTTTTTTCATTGGTTATCTTTTAAAATAAATCATTGATCATTTGTGATTTCCATAGTAGTCTTCAGTTTTTGAGCAAAGCCTGTTTTTGGTGATCCTGTCATGGAGAGCTCTGAGACCTCTAAGTTTCTGCATGTGGGCCATCCCACTGAATGTGTCTGATACTCCTGCTGCAAACCACTTCCCCAGCTCCTTTGCTAATTGATGCCAACTGGGTCTCTCCTTAATGGTAGGTGGGTATGCAGATGGATACAGAATCCTTTTTAGGGAAAAGATTTCCACACCCAGCCCAAGCCATCATCTTCTATGACAGTTTTTCACAGCAACCTGCTGTCATCCCAGGGGGGAATATGAAGAAGGATTCTTCTTTTAAACTGACTTCTAGAGCATGACATGTGAGGGAGGAAGCACAGGCACCTCCCATTGGTAGAACACAGCACTCTGCAGAGGCCCTTTGCACTACTTGTTCCATTTACTGTTCTGCTGGTGAATCCTGGAGAAGTGGTGGTGTGAAGATTGTTGGCTCCACTCTATGCCCAGAAAGCACCCAGAGATCTCTCCAGACACCCCCTCTTGTTTGTGGCAAAACACTGTGGCTCCTAATTAATAGTATGTCTTATGCTTTTTTTTTTGGGGGGGGGGTAAACAGAAACCTCAAACTCCACACCTGTGGGATCTAGAAGTTTTCTTCTTTTGTACAAAGACATGGTGCCAGGGGCCAGCCCTCAAAGAAGCGGTAGAGCCTAGAGGGTCTCTTGTTAGGTGGGGATCGAGACGAGGTCGAGAGCGAGTGAGAGTACGCTTATACACCATGTATGTTAAGACGCATCTGTTTTAATTCATCTCATGATTGATATTTATGCTCATTACAACAAGGTATACAAAAAAAGGAATTTTTACAGCCTTGTTTTTCCTGGAGTTAAGTGGGTACATCTTTAACTGGAAAGGCTATTTCCTATAGTGTTTGCTAAGATTAGGGGAGCAGTGGAAAAAATACAAAAGTATAAATGAATTATTCTTTTAGTAGAAAGCAGGCAAAGCAAAGGAGGAGCAGGGGGTAAATGTTAAAAGCGAAGAGGAACTATTCATTAGATAAATCTTTCCTATTTGCTCAGGCAGCTAAAGGTAGTGGGTTAATAAGTTTTTAGGTAAGTGGAAAGTTTGACAAGCTTTCTGTCTTGAAGCTTCCTTCTGTCTAATGATAAGAAACCTAAGTTCTCTTGACTCAGCTGCCGGTATTTGTAGAGTTAATGGATACTTCTGAGCCAGGCCTAGGCCTTTGTTTTCCTGATGACAGCATTCTGAGCCTCTTAAAAAAACCTTTTTTAATGTGGAAGCAAAGCCCAAATTTCCAGAATAAAATAATGTAAAGCGAAAAATGTCACACGTCCCCTATTTAGCAGGCTGAGCCTTGCTCCAAGCCTCAACTGGTTAAGGTAATGCTGCAACATAGAGCTTAATTAAAGTGACTTTCCCTGACTTCCACAGCTCTTGGTGGTAGAGCCCACACGCTCTGAAGGTGCTGTGCTCAGCGCTTTAAGATGTGCTCTACTTAGGCCATTGAGCAGCAGTGTCTCCTCCTCTCTCAGATGCATTCTGCTGACCTTCTTGACTTTGAGGCTGTGTCCTATGAAACAGAACAAACAAAAATATTATTAACGTATCTGTCCCTGATCCTTCCCCTGCACCACAAAGCCTTAGACTTCTGTGCTCATTTTTTCTCTGGTTCCTTTGGAAGGTTAACTTAGTCCTGGGCTGGGCAACCTGGTCTTTGCCAGCTACACATTTGAGTTTATTTCCACAGACCATTATTTGCATTGTAATTGAGCCTGTCTATAATCAAATGCAGGTTCAGTAATTGCCACTTGGGCGATACTCAATCTAAAAGGTGGGGGGGGCATTTTGTTGCAGGTAGTATTTCATGGTCAACCTCCTCCATAGTTGGTATCAGCCATTCTGGCCAGGCTTTCAACATGCACCCTAGCCAAGGGGTCACCTCACAGTGCCATATGTCCCAGACAACTCTGACACAGGGTTCTTCTTAGATCCTTCCTCCGCTTTCTAAAATCCTTTATACCCCTAAAGGGGAAATATGGAGGGCATGATTCAGGAGGTAGGACAACTGTGGAAGTTGGCACCTGAGAAGCTCAGGAAAGCTGTAGACACCTTGAAACAAGATCAAAGGACCAGGATGTTGAGGCCAGGGGAGATCTTGGTAAACATGGTCATTCCTATCCACTATCTAAAGGGATGATGTTTACTTGTTTGTGCTTCCAGAAAGGTGAGGACAGTTACGGAAAGCTGGCAGGGCAGCTTCACCTGCAGTACATCTCTCCTAAGGGTGGCGGAGCTGCCTTGGGAGAGCAGGCAGACGAAAAGTGAGCTCTGTGCTATCAGTGTGTTCAGGAAGCCTGTTTGGATGGTGTGGAGGAAATTCTTCCATGGGAAGTTATTTTGGACAACTCTGATGTGATTGGTGACATTGCTTCACTCTTCTTGGGTCCATAGGTTTATGGAGAAGACATTGACTATTACCTGCTACTTTTTGACAGCTTCTGTGTTGGGTAAAGGAGCTGTGGAAAACTGCAGCTTTCAGCTTAGAGAACCAAGGAAAAGGGTTGACTATTGGCTGAGGTGGAAGTGCAGAGCGTGCTGGGGAGAGCACTGAGCAGAATCAGAACTGTCTCCTGTGGTGGGGGAAGCTCAGCAGAAGCTTTGCTCCTCCTGAGGATGCTCTTGTTCCAGGCCAGGGCTGGTCACCCTCAGGTTCATGCCCAGGTCACCATCCTGGCAGGAGAGGAGCACGCCAGGAGAATGCCAGGATGGAAAGAGCTTAGAGCAGACTCAGAGTTACAGCAACTCTGATCTGAGCAACCAAGGCTTCCCTTCAGGATGGCACAGAGCTGGCAAGTGTCCATCTGGTGAGGGACTGAGAAAGGCTGTATGCACATAAAAGCAAGGCATCCAGGGAAGCATGAAGTGCCTTGTTCCAGGGCCTGGGATTATTGGAGGGTGAGGTTACAGGTGGGACTTGGAGTTTGTGGCCATTTTGTGAAGGTGTGGGTGCTGAGCCTTTCAGTGATTACCATAGTCCACCATGGTGAGAGAATTTTGGAGGGTGGATTTGGATAGCCAAGACCAGATTCAGGACTAATGAGGAGTAGGCTGTTGCTAATTCCAAGGTGAGGGTCCAGAGATGATGGAGCTGCAGCAGAAATGGAGACAGGAGTGAAGTCTCTGTGTGGGCAAGCTCCTCTGCTGCACTGAGGAGGGCACTGTAGCTCCCAGCCCTGGACAGTGACAGCAGTGTAGAGTGGGCAATGGAGGGGATGATGGACTCTGAGCATGATGAGTAGGAGGGATGCTGGCATGCAGAGAGGTCAGGATGCAGCACTAGAGGTCATGCCTTTCTACTGGGCTGGGGCTGGGCAGTGGCAGGAGGCATCTCCACTGGCAGTAGACAGATGGGCTTGCAGCCAGGTGGACTCTCCTTGAGAATTTTTGCATGACTGCTTGTCGGTTAGGGCATGGCAGGCACTGTAGAGTGGACAATGGGTCACGGTCTATCATGCTGCTCACCTCTGCCACTGTAGCATGGAAGTAGCTTCAGTGTGGAGACAGGTGAACATGGCTGGGTCTGATAAAACTTCTCTTATAAAACCAGCAGCCATATTTTGCCAACCCTTGCCTTAGACTGTGGAAATTACTTACTCTTTGGCTTAATTGTGATGGGAAACGCCCTTCCTGTCTGCTGCCTGTGCACCCAGGCATCTCCTGTAGACACTGAGGAGGAGAAAGGTGCAGACTCTCCCAGAAGGAATTTGGGTTTTGAGTGACAGGTGGCTAAAAGGCAAAATACAGTGCAGTGCTCAGGAAGGTCCACAGTGTTGGGCCTTTGGAAGTGCAGGGCCCAGGTGGTTTGAGGAGGCCTTAGGGAGGAAGCAGCTGTACAGCCCGTGCAGCAGAAGCCTAGAAGGGAACACTCTGATGGTGAGTGTGACGGGGTCACAGTGAGGTCTTGTGTGGATATTCAGGTACATAGGAGCAAGTTGGGAAGGGCCTGGGGTGCCAGGCTGAGAAGTACAGGCACCATTCTTTAGGTGGTGGGCCACCAGAGGGTAAGTAAAATCACAAATACATTTAGAAATGTCACTCTGGTCACAGGAGACCATGCCTGTAATTGAAAATTATACCTCTCATTTAGTCTGGATATCTCCACAAAGGGATCGGTAGCTCATGGCACTAGGGTTGGGAAGTGAGACCCAGAGTTGGGCTGTTTTTTCTAGCCACTGGTTTAGTGGATTGGTGAGTACCTCATTTTATTTGGACATGACAGAGATTGACAAAATCCTCCATCTTCAGACCTTTTCTCTCCTGTCATCTTAAAGATCATTTAAAAGGAGAAGATGAAGGAAACATTTTATCTAAAATCTAATTTTGGCTTGGAACCTTGTTCTATGAAGGCAAAATGATAGAGATCTGGCTCTCTCTTGCTTTGAAATCAAGTCACTGGGCCAGAAAGCCCTGTGGAGCAGACTGGCTTCCTCGTTGTGTGGCCAGACCAGCCCAGGCCCTCAAGGAAGGCCAAAAGTGCTGATCTCCACCATTCAGTAGCCTACAGGTGACTACTGCCTCACACACTGCTCCAAGCTGGGCCCACACTGGAAAAGACTGCAGCAGACCTGGTACTCTGCAGAGATCTTCTTGCTCTACCAAATCTTCCTCTCAGGGGAAGGTGATCTCAAAGGAGCGACCTTCATAAGCCATTGGTGCAAACCTAAGGAACCAGGTGAAGCTTGCTCTCAGTGAGGTGGTTTTATAATCTCTGGAATAGAAGGGTGAGGTGAGGTGAGGGATACAGAAGGAAGAGTCTGAGAGGAGTTGTGCCTTTGAGCACTGTGCTGCATGGTTTTGTCTAGCTTCCTCTGTAATGGGGAATGAGCCTCAGATTTTCTGCCTGATTGTCTCTTGCGAAAATGATATGGCTCCAAGGCCCTGACATAGCTATATGACTTCTTTTCTCTAAGAAAGCACATTCCTTGCATTTTTCTAGAGTTTGTGGGTTCATGAAGGAAAAATGACAAACTTGAGCCAACCAATAATGAGAGACAACCAATAATGTTTTTCAAATGTTAAATGGCTAGATGTGGTGGTACATGGCTGTAATCCCAGTACTTTAGAGGCTGTGTCAGCATGGTGGAAGCTGCAGCCTGGTGTATGGACCATCATCAGTACCTTGCCCAGAGATGCCTGCTCTTCACCCACAGGGACCCTGCTGCCACCTCCATAGGCAGCGCCCACTGTGGCTCCCTTGTGCTGGCTGTTGGATTGCAAATTCACAGCCTGCTTCAGCAATTTATTGAGGCCTCTACATAGTAGAGGTAGTATAGGTAGAGACTGAGTCTGTATTTGGTGAAGAGTGCAGCTTGCTCCTGGCTGTGCAGAGGCAGGCTGTATGTCCACATTAGATTGTGGACTTTCATGAGGTTGCCAGTCCTGTGCTGTGCTCTGGCCTTAGGGCTCTGCAAGTCACTTACAGAGCTAGCACCACACCCAGTGACCCCAAGCTAGCCCCCAATCACAGTCTCAATGCCACCTGTCTTGTTTTTCCTGTGTAGGGAAACAAATGACAGTCAGAAAGTAGTGGGTTTTAGAGTCTAGAAGAAGAAGGAGAAACCTTAGATGGGCAAAGAAGGTGACTTAACTGAAGATGATGGGGGAGGAGGGAAACACCCTAATGCACATGATATAGTTTCACAAACATATCAAAGTCGATCACTAAACTGAACTTGAAGAAGGAGGGAGGGGAAGGGAATGGGGGAATGGGGCGGGAATTGGGGAAGACTTATATAAGAGATGTGTGCCTTTATCATCTTGTACCTAACACAGATGTATGATTACAATGCACTAATAAAAATAAATAAATAAATAAATAAATAAATAAATATAAATAAATAATAAGAAAGTAGTGGGTGTTTTTAAACTCTACCCTAAATATTTCTCCTGTTCTGGGAGTCAATTGTTTTTCCTTTTATTGTTCAATAAAATGAATCAAGAATAGGGATATTCCAGGCCTCTCTTGAATCTACATTCACTCACTGCCTCCCCTGGCTGTCTGCCCAGGTGGTTCTGGTAGTCCATGCTTGAGATGTAGTTTGGAAGTTAGGAGATGCCCTGATCCCCTCTCCTGCTCAGATTGGCCTTGTAAAGTTAGGTAGTAACTTTGCATCCTTCTTAGAAGGGGGTTGCTGAGCAGTGCTTTTTTCTAGCTCAGTTAAAGTGGCAGCTTTGCAGCAGTAGGTTCTACCATGGCTGTGTAGTAGGTACTTAGCTACCATTTACTCCCTTTCCTGAAGAGGAAGGCTCATTGTGGAAACTCACCTGGGGAACAGTTGCAGGTGGCTTCGTACTCCATGCTGCAGCCTCGCTTGCTGTGCCCCTCAGGAGTCAAGGGTGGCTTTGGCTGCCAGAGATTGGTCTCTAGATGGACTGCTTCTAGCACCACACCTGGACTTAGGTATGCAAAACAAATTCTTGGTTCAGGTGGGAACCTCCTGCTGTTGGCCCTTCCTTGGGTAAGCATATACTTTTGATCCTTGTGGTGTTTATATTGTTTTCCCCAATCATCTTTGAACTCAGACCTTTTACCTTGGACCCATGTTTGACCTGCTGTGCTGAACCTTTGATCTCTTGAGTGGCTAGTTAGGGCCCAGCCACACCTTTGGAAGGTGGATCCCCTGAGGTGGTCATAATTAGGGCAGGCCACTAACAGACTTTTGGGCCTGAATCCAAGGGCTCCTGGCAAGAGGTACTGGGGAAAGGGCCAGACTCAATTTTAAGCCTATAGCCCAGTGACCGTGGTCTACCTATAATGTGGCATATAGTGTTCTTGGAGGAGCAGGGCCTATCAGACTTGCTTTTCACCTGCTCTAAGCAGAGATGTATCTAGGAAGGAGGTGGGCAGTGTAGGAAGTGTAGACCCAAAGCCCTGGGCTTTTCAAGAAGGAGCTTCCCTCATACTAAGGAATAAGATGGCCCTGCTTAGCCCTTCCTCAGCCTCCAGGTGAAGGTGCAGGAGTTGCAGAGAAAGCTGAATGTAGTCAAGGGTAGAAAACCTTTCCTTTATACCTGGTTACGGATGACATTTGACTCTCAGTGCAAAGTCCTTGGCAATAATGTTATGTTGTGTATTATGTTAAAAATCATTGGACACCAAATCCATCATGAATTGTCCCACCCTCTGGGGTGATGGTAACATGTAGGATTCTGATTTGTACACTGTCAGCATGGTGGAAGCTGCAGCCTGGTGTATGGACCATCATCAGTACCTTGCCCAGAGATGCCTGCCCTTCACCCACAGGGAACCTGCTGCCACCTCCACAGGCAGCGCCCACTGTGGCTCCCTTGTGCTGGCTGTTGGACTCTACCATAGACTGAGAATCTTGTCTGGCAGCTGTGGTTTGTCTGTAATTCCCTTACATTGCATTTTCCCATTTGGATGAATAAAAATTAATGCTTCTGTGTTAAAAAAAAAAATAGACCAAAAGTGTAGGATATAGCTGAGTAATACATATTTCTAAACTAGTATCAATCAGAAAACTGGATAGAAACTCGATTGTGTTTGTGAAAGCTGATCATTAAAATCTTTGAGAGGTCATTTCTTTCCATTTACTGTCTTAAACATGTTAAGTATGCTGTGTGTTCCTCCCACTGTATCAGCCTTGATATATTTTATTTAAATCAGCAGGCTTAATGTGTTGGGGGTAGTACTTATCTCCTTACATTTTAATTATATGTAGTTACAAATAACACCAGGAACTGGATATCCCTGCCCCTCATCTAGCTGTGTGAGCCTCACTGGCTTTCCTCACTTATGAAATGAGGCAGTTATCTGCCAATCTCTTAAGTGTCCCTTTCAGGTTTTATTCTGTTCAGTATTTTCACGTTCACCTTCACCTGAGTGTATTTGGGCAACAGGCCTTGCATATTTTTATACATACATATTCTAAATTTTGCATGTTTGCCTGAATTAGTATTTATGAATTGACCTTTTTTTCCTTAAAGATGTGTAACTATCTTTTTGACTTGCACTGAAATTAAGTTCTCTGCACTATGGAAATCTGAAACTTAATCTTTTAGGTAAACTGGGATCTGCTTGTAAAAATGTTCTCTTTTCACTTTTACCTTCAATGTGCCTTATTAATACTACTTCAGCTTGATTAACTTACCTTAATCGATTAACTTTACTTCAGCTTGATTAATTTACCTATAAGAGAGAGTGTAATCTTGTGACTGAAGGCTCTGGAAAAATAGAGGCGATGGGAACTCTTATTCTCAAATAGCAGCATAGTATCTAAAGTCAGAGACTCAGTTTGAGAACTGAGAATAAAGATTGTTGGTACTAATAGCAAAAATAAATAAATAAAATGAAGCTCTGTGTGATTTCATTAGTCAGATCACTACTTAGTCTGATTTTTAAGTATTATTTTCCAAACAGAGAGACAATCAATAATGTTTTTCAAATGTTAAATGGCTAGATGTGGTGGTACATGGCTATAATCCCAGTACTTTAGAGGCTGTGTCAGCATGGTGGAAGCTGCAGCCTGGTGTATGGACCATCATCAGTACCTTGCCCAGAGATGCCTGCCCTTCACCCACAGGGACCCTGCTGCCACCTCCACAGGCAGCACCCACTGTGGCTCCCTTGTGCTGGCTGTTGGATTGCAGATTCACAGCCTGCTTCAGCAATTTATTGAGGCCCTCTACAATTTAACAAGACCCTGTTTCAAAATGAAAAAAAAAAATTAAAATAGGTCTAGGGTATAGCTCAGAGGTAGAATGCCTTTGGATTCAATTCTTAGTACCACACACATACACATACAAAATATATTAATACGTGTTGTGGCTTTTTTCAGTTATTTGTAACCACTTAGTTTATTGCATGAATTCCAACATTAGAATTCTAATGTCTAAGATCTTTGCCTTCCACTAAACACTTCCGGCCTGTGGGTTTCCACTTGCTTCTTCATTTAGGTCCAATATTTATTTCAGACACAGGAAACCTAGTATATACTTAAAAAGCATTTGTGAAATGAGGGATTTTTTGATTGTAGTAAATAGTTGTTTTTTTCAATTCATATTCAGAATTTATACTTTTCAGACCTTACTCTAAAACATGACAGCAGCATGATTTGTGTAAGAAATTAAATTTCATTTTGTTATTACCTTTTCAAATGCATATATAAACAATTATAGAAGATAAAAAATTATTTCACCAAGGGCTGGAAAAGATGTGTGAAACTGGATATGTTGTGTGTCATTAAGAGATTATAAGTAGTTTTAATGAAGGGAATTAATCTAATTTAAACATTATATAATATAGACACATACTAAACATGTATCAGACATGTATCTGCCTGATACCTAATAGTACAATCATACTGAACTCTATTTATTAATTCTTCTATTTTCAATTCCTTTCCATTCTCAGTTTGATATTCTTCTATCTTCTCAATTCAATTCTTCTATATTCAAACAATTTTATGATCTTATTCAAACTATAAGGGAAATATGTCATTTTTCAGAATTATAATCTAGGATTGTTTTTAAATTTTACTCTTCATCTTAACCTTTTGCAGGATCCTCAGTTTCCCACCTGGTCCCCAGAAAAGTACCTACAGAGGCTGAAATCAGATAGGCAGGCATCTTTTATTTACCAGTAAACAACTGAGTCAGCAAGAGCCAGGGAACTGAGACCAGAAAAGGGGGCCCATGTGGTTCTTATACCCTTGGTTCTCCACTTTTGAAAAGGAAGGGTAAGCAGGAGATTTATTACTCCTAGAATAAGATACAGAAAGCAGGAAAGGCAGTTAATTTACATACCATCCCCCCAGCTCTCTCAACTTTGTAAACGGCCCTGATATGTTCTTTCTTGTTTACATTAGGGAGAGCTTCTGTGACTCTAGGTTGCCTATGAAACAGCTCCTTTAACTCTGGAAGTGTGTGTTTGCTCACAGGCAACTAGGGGAAGGGGTTAGGGAATTCTTACTTTTTCTTAAGTCTAAATTTCCAACTGATAATATTTCTAAAGCCCTGACCATTTTTCCTACCTCAAAATATCTAGATCTTTTCTGCTTCATTTGGCTATTGTAGATGGAATTTTGTCAAATGGGCACTGGCTAGTCTACAACGGAAATGCACTTGGCTCTGATCTTTGTTATTTCATCACTAGAACTGTTTCCTTGACCACACAGCAGCTTCTTTGTTGACAGTATGGGCTTTTAGAGCTGTGAGTGTCCTCCTACACGATAAGTTTTTCCGTCAGAGACAGAAACTTAGAACTCTCCCTACTCCTAAAAAAAGTTAACATTTCCTGAGAGCTAGCTGTGTGTCAAAAAGTGTGCTAAAAGCACATACTACATTAGCATACACAACCTCCACACATGCATTGACCAGGTCACACAACTCCTGAGTGATTGAGCCTGGCTGTGATTCAGGCTCAAGGTCGTGCCTATTGGCAAGAGGTACTGGGGAAAGGACCAGCCTCAAATCTTAGGCCTATAGCCCCATGACCATGGTTTACCTGTCATGTGGCATGCAGTGTTCCTGGAGAAGCAGAGCCTGTCAGACTTTCTTTTCACTTATTGTAAGCAGAGATATATCTAGGAAGGAGGTGGTCAGTGCAAGTAGTATAGATAACTATTGTGAGTACTTCAGGTAGTGACATGCAATACACACACATACATGCAAATTAGATTTTATTTTCAAATCAGGTTTCAGAAAAAATGTAGTTGTTTCAAAAGTTTAAATATTGTTTTCAGCATATATCCAAAGACCAAATATGACACATGACATTTCATATTCACTCAATTTATTCCAGATAGAAAAATTAATTACCTTTTAAAAAGTACTTATATTTGACACATAAATGGTAAATATTTATGAGATACAATGTGAGAATTTGACATGTGTATAAATTGTGTAATCAGCAGAGCAGAAAAAACAGCATTTTCACTTCCTTAAATATTTACTTTTCTTTATATTCAAAGTGTATGAACTCCTCTTGTATATTTCTTCATAAAATATATAATAGGTTATTATAAACTATAATCTCCCTACTGTGCTATAGAACACTATAATTTATTCCTTCAATCAAGCTCTATTTTGTTAAGCTGTTATCCAACTACTCTCTCATATGCCTTTCTCTTACATTCCAAGTCCCTAATAATCACTATTTTGAAATTTCTATGAGAGCACTTTTACTACTTTCTTTATATAAGTGAGAACATGCAGTGTTTATTTTCTTAATAAAATATGACTTATTTCACTTAATATAAAGTACCCAGTTCCATCCACTTAGCTAAAATTACAGAATTTCATTCTTTTTTAAAATATACTTTTACTGGTGCATTATAGTCTCACATCATAATGTAAAATCATGTTGATAGTAACATACATGCACACAGCACTTGGTGAGCTTTCCCCTGTCTTCCTCCCAGTTCCCCTTTACCCATGCAGGGTACTGAGATTGACAGTTATTCCTCACTATTTCCCCTCCCCTTTCCCTAGAACACCTCCTTTGTTCCACTGAAGTTTCTCCACCATTATTTGGAGTCCCTCTGGTATCTCAATTGCTCCCTAGGTTCCACATATGAGAGAAAACATATGACCCTTCATTTTTTGTGACTGGCTATTCTTACTTAACATAATATTCTCAAGGTCCTTCCGTTTTCCTGCAAAGGACATAATTTTGTTCTTCTTTATTGCTGAGTAGAATTCCATTGTGAGGATTGTAGCATTCCACGCAACCGATGTCGTGTCCCATGCCACACGGGGTAGGGCAAAGCAGGCCAGCCACTTTGCCTGTCGGGGCCGAGCGAGAGGGAGAGTGTCGCTGCCGGGAAGCCCCCCAAAAACCAGCACCGGCTGGGAGTCCAATCAGTGGTCAGGCAGCGCCGCAGGAACTCAACTTTATTGGAACATACAATAGAATATATGGGCAGGTCAGGTAGGGAGGTGAAGCTGGGGAGGGGGAGCCAATGGGAGCAGATCTCATCACCTATAGCTGCAGGGGAGGGAGGTAGGCCTTTCTTTGACCCACCCACTGGCTTCCCTAGGTATGAGGGGTCAGACTTCACCAAGAAAGGTCAGAGCCTGTGAGTGCCGAATGCCACATAACATGAGCAATCCCTACATATCCCCCTTTCTTTGTTTTAAGCCCTCAGAAGTCCTCGTAAACAGTGTTCCTGTCTTAGGTTGTCCCTATCTTTCAAGGGATCTTACCTGTCATTGGACGTACTGTCACCTTCTGGACTCTGGGGAGCCAGCGCCCAGGGATCCTGTCTTAGGTTACCCCTAACTTTTAAGGGGTCTTACCCGTCATTGGATTTCCTGGGGCCTTATGGGGGTGTGGGGCATAGGCTGGGCAACACCATCGTAAGGCTCACGATGCCCATATAGGTCATCGGGCTTGGCAGCAGGCTCTCGGTATTGGGCTATAAAACTGATTACAGGGGCATTGGGGAGGGGGCTTTCTAGGTGCAGCCAGAGTTATTTTAGGAGCTGACCATCAGATGTGAGTGAGCACTGCTCCTGGGCAGCCATTCTCTCTGCCCTGCATTAGGGTGGCAGCCTATAGCCTGTAGACCAGTCTTTCCAGACTAGTGAAGTAGTTGGTATATGGATCTCCTATGTCTTCTGAAGGAGGGTTTGGGCTCGGGGCTGTCTAGGATCGCCGAATCCTGTTTCCATCCATGGTTCTCTGAGGTTCCCAGCAGCAGTGTCATCAAGAGGAATCAAGCCACTGGGGCAGGTCTCCTATAAGAAAGCATACAAGAGAGACTTCCTCGGGGGGCGTGGAACCCTCTGGGATAGGTATAGATAGGCATTCCCCAGCCGGGGTAGGACAGTGTTTAAGATCTCTGGCTGGAACCCAGATGGGTCGGGTTCCCCGATAGGGAAAACACAGCCAAATCCTCGTCCCACACTAATGAGGGGATTAGGTCCCCTCCAGAGACCCGTCAATGGGTCCTTCCACCTGGCTTCAAGTGCCCTGTATGGCATGGTCCCGGTCCAGTGGCGCTGGAGCGGTGATGAATGTGAGTCCTTTGAAAAATTTAAAATGTTAAGTGTCAGGAGTGCCTTCCTGAGCTGGTTATGGGGGGGAAGAGCTCCCCCATTTTGTTTTGTAAGCTGGGTTTTTAGGGTGCGGTTGGTTCGTTCCACAATTGCCTGGCCTTGGGGGTTATGGGGAAGGCCTGTAGTATGGGTTATGTTTCATCTCTTGAGGAACTCTTGAAAGGACTGCCCAATAAAGCAAGGTCCATTATCTGTTTTTAGCTGGTTAGGCAGGCCTAGAACTGCAAAGCATTGAAGCAAATGATTAATGGCATGTTTAGACTTTTCCCCTGCATGGGCAGTTGCCCAGCAGGCATGGGAGAAGGTGTCCACTGTGACAAAGACATATTTGAGTCTCCCAAAGGATGTGACATGGGTAATATCAGTCTGCCAGAGGCTGTTGGGGCGCAGGCCTCGGGGATTGACTCCCTGCTGTTGAAGTGGAGGTCAGTAAGAATGGCTGGCAGCTTTTACAGGTCCGGATAATCTTTTTGAGATCTTTAACCGGTACCTGTGGAAATCTGTGGTGAAGCCCTCTCCAGTTTGTATGGGTGAGGCCATAGAGGTTTGTTGCCTCAGCCAGGGAGTAGCAGGCGATGGTGCCCATAGTGGCCAACCTGTCAGCGAGGGAGTTGCCCTCTGTTAGGAAGCTCGGGAAGGATTGGTGGCCTTGAAGGTGTTGGAGGAACAAGGGGTCTGCCCTCTGTTTAAGCAGGTTTTGGGCCTGGATCGTAAGAGGGGTTATGGGGTTATTATCCAACCTGATGTAGGCAAGGTGGGCAGGAGGTGAACAACATAAAGACTATCTGAGAACAGGTTGAAAGAGACTGGAATCTCAGCCAATGCCATAACTATGGCATAGAGCTCTTTGAACTGGGCAGAACCTTGGATCTGATGAGTGATTGTTTTGGTGAGTGGGGCATGGCACCAGCCTGGGGCATATAAAACTATGGCTGCTCCCGCTTTGCCACCATCAGTAAACACAATGGGACCATTGGGGTCAGGCACATTAGCAAATAGTTGGGGGTGTCCCCAGGCTAAGCAGGAGAAAGAGGATGCCCACTTGTAGGCAGCTTAATTCTCCCAGGAACCCTTCTAGGGCAAGGGCTAGCCTGCTGTGGTTCCTCTCAAGCCAGGTGAAATCTGTCAATCAAAAGGGAACAATGATAACCTGGGGATCATATCCAAAGAGCCGGATGGACAAGTCTCACCCTTTAATGATGCAATCCGCTATTTGATCTGGGGCAGAGTATACTCGAGGGGCTCCCCCAATGGAAAGGTGTATCCAGTGTAAGGGCTCCCCCTCTTGTGAGAGGAGAGCGGTATAGACTGGATTTTTACCAAGTACAGCAAGGTGGACAGGAAGGGTGGGGTCAAAGCGCTTAAGGGTTGAATTATTTATGGCTCTCTGTATATTGTTTAGAGCAGCCTGGTGTTCGGCAGAGAGGATCACCTCTGAAGGGAGGTCAAGCCCTTTGAGTAAGTCAAAGAGTGGTAGCAACTCAGCTGTGGAGATGGGAATCCACGGTCGCATCCATTTGATCTCCCCAAGCAACTGTTGTAACTGTGGGAGTGTATATTTGTCCTGGATTTTTAGCTGAGGCTTAGCGGGGGAAACCACATCTAAGTCTAGGGTTGTGCCCAGTATTTTGTATGGGGCCACCCTTTGAATCTTTTTGGGGGCCACTTGGAAACAGGCACTTTTAAGCAATTTAGAGCACTCCAAGTAAAGCTCATTAAGTCTGGAGGGGCATGAGGCTCCCAGGATAATGTCATTCATGTAGACGTATAGGAGCACATCGGGGCGTCCAAATAAAGGGGAGAGAATTTTGTACATATAGTCCTGGCAGATCAAGGGGCTGTTGGCCATGCCCTGGGGTAGGACCATCCACTCAAACCACTGGTCAGGCCCTTGGAAATTTAATGATGGGATAGAGAAAGCAAACTTTTTGGTATCCTCAGGGTGTAGGGGAACTGAGAAAAAACAATCCTTAGTATCTATAGCATTTTTTATTTACCACTAGATTTTTAAATTATAAACACTGGAGAATTTCATGGGCTGTTAGAGCATTTTAGGTGCCCAGCCTGGACCTGTTGTTTAACGATAACATGCAACTGCTGAGGCTTAACAGTTGGGAGTGGCCAATGCTCCACCCATACAGGGAGTCCCCGGGGTCCATTGTATTTTAGGGATCTCCTCTGAGGCAGTGGCCTTTAGGATTGGGGGTGAGGGTGGAAGTTTGAGAGTTGAGCCGCTGTGAGGCTAGGCCAGGTTTAGGGGGAGATGAGAGAGGCAGCAGCTGCGGTTGCGGCCCTCTAGGCCCTCTCGATGAGGCGCGCCTGTGAGCAGCCTCTGGGGGGTAGTGACCTTGGGGATTTTTCCTGTTTTATGTAATTTTGGTAATTGAGTCTCTGGAGGATTGTTTTAGCCCATGGAGAATTGGGGCCATCCTTTTTAAGTTCCTTTAAATTATTGGGATACCAGGGCACAGGCCTATTTTCCCCAGAGTTAACGTTAACTGGGTAAAGGTGACAAGCAGGGGGCATTGCTGGTTCCACCTGGAGGTCCTCTCCACCTAGGGGAGGGGGAAAGGGAGAGAGAGACTCCACTCTGCCACCCACCCTAGGAATGTGTTAATGGCCAAGTTAATGGCCTTCTTTGTGCCCAAATTTAGCAAGCCAGAGGGAGCACATGGCTCCTGGTAGGGTAGGGGGGCAAAAGCCTCCTGAAGGGGGTTGGAGGGCCCTTTAGGAGCCGAACTATGTCTCAGGGCCTCAGGTTGTTGGGGTAAAGAGATAGAGGCGAGATTGAGGCCGAGGAGCACTCCCAAATGGGTCAGGGGGCTTTTCCTCAGGCAGCTTATTAGGTGACTCCAAAGAATCTTGCCTCGAAAAGGTTGAGGGGGGATTAGGGGAAAAGGGGGTGCCTGACTGTACTTTTGGAAGGGGGTGAATGATGGAAGGCAGCATTGGACTGTGCCTCTCTTGAACCTGATCCCACGTGCTCCAGTCAAAGAGGTTACTCTCCGGGAGCCATGGGGCAACCTTAACTAAGATGAGTCCCCGACTGGAAAGAGTGAAGAGAAGGGTTATAGACGTAGACTGCCCCATAATTTATGGAGGTACACTCACCCAAAGTCCGATTAGCTCGTCGGCGAGATTCTGGATTCCTCCTGGAGTCCTCCTGGAGGCCTCACACGGGGCACCAAATGTAGCGTTCCACACAATCAATGCCGCGTCCCACGCCACACGGGGTAGGGCAAAGCAGACCAGCCACTTTGCCTGTCGGGGCCAAGTGAGAGGGAGTGTGTTGCGGCCGGGCCCACCACCCTGGGGAGTCAGGGAAGCCCCCCAAAAACCAGCACCGGCCAGGGTATCCAGTCAGCGGTCAGGCAGCGCCGCAGGAACTCAACTTTATTGGAACATACAATAGAATATATGGGCAGGTCAGGTAGGGAGGTGAAGCTGGGGAGGGGGAGCCAATGGGAGCAGATCTCATCACCTATAGCTGCAGGGGAGGGAGGTAGGCCTTTTCTTTGACCCACCCACTGGCTTCCCTTGGTCTGAGGGGTCAGATTTCATCAAGAAAGGTCAGAGCCTGTGAGTGCCGAATGCCACATAACATGAGCAATCCCTACAAGGATATCCCATAATCTTGTAATCCATACATCTGTTGATAGATACCTAGGTTGGTTCCATAATTTGGCTATTGTAAATTGTGGTATGAACTGTAGTTCTTTGATCTCAGTTTAGAAGTGCTATAGGTGGTTTCCATTCCCAGTTTTCTGATGAATCTTTACACTGATTTCCATAGCACTTGAACTAATTTTCAATCCTACCATCAATGTAGAAGAGTTTCAATTTCCCCACATCCTCACTAGCATTTATTGTTTTTTGACTCCTTGATGATTGCCATTCCGAATGTCTCCTGTATATGGATGACCAAGTCTTTTTCTATGTTTGGAAAATTTGGAGAATTTTGTGATATTTAGCTGATGAGGCTTCTGATACCCTTGGCTTGTGTTCCTAGACCTTCTTCAATGCCTATTATCCATAAGTCATATTACCCCATATTTCTTGTATGGTCAGGTTGTGTTGTTGTATTGTCTTCACTATATTGTTGACTGTGTTTTCAGTTTTGAATGAGCTATCTTCCAAAAGTGATACTGTTTTCCATTTGGTCTAGCCTGCCATAGGTGGTTTCTATTTAAGTCTCTAATTCATTTATTGTCTCCTTAATTCCACTCAATGCCTCTTTTTGGTTCTTACTTAGGGCCTAAATTTCTCCATTTATATGTTCTTTTTCTGATTTTCTTTTTGAGGCTTTTGATCATATTGAAGATCAAAATTTGGAATTCTCCTTCTGGTATTTCCTACATCT
The DNA here is from genome assembly GCA_004027655.1 of Graphiurus murinus. Taxonomy (NCBI): domain Eukaryota; kingdom Metazoa; phylum Chordata; class Mammalia; order Rodentia; family Gliridae; genus Graphiurus; species Graphiurus murinus. Next base: position 47,973 of record PVLC010009759.1, read on the forward strand.
CAGTATTGGTGATCTCCTTTATTTTTGAGTTGTGGGAGTTTATTGTTTCTTTGCTGATCTTCATTCTCATGTTTTCAGAGTTCTCAGGTTTGTGTTTCTGTTGGCATTTTATTCCTCTTTGTGTTTGATTCCTGTGTCTCTTTGTTATCCTTTTATAACGAGATATATGCTGGGGGGTGTATATTTGCCTCTAAAAATCTGTCTCATATAATCAAACTTTTGAGTTTGTCCCCCAAAACCTGTTTAACAAGATAGAGTCCTTAGTGCAGACAAACAGGAGTCTATGATTTGCTGCAGACCAAAGTGCTCTTCAGGCCTAAGCTCCATAGGGCCATAGGCTATGGGGTTCTATTCAGAGCCTGCAGCCTGATGGTTGGGATGTAATGTTCTACAGATATCATTGATGCTATGCTTATCATGAACCCATGAAACTGAAGAGGGCTGACCTCTGATCTCTGTGGCCACTCAGCAGGGCCAGTGACTGTTATGTTCCAAGGTTGTGGCCTTGCTCCCTGAGCTTTGATGGCTCATGGTTGCTGATCTGCTGTTAACAGGATTTAAAAGCTGAGAGAAACTTTCAAGAAATAATACACTTATGCACATTTTTAAAAGTATGATAGTTTATCAATTATATAACAAGTCTTCCAAGTGAAAGTAGAGTCAGATTTCCAGAACCTACTGTCATTTATCAAGGTAATTTTCAGCATTTAGAGGATTTTTACTTGCATTGTTCATTCATGAAATCCCTAAAATGCTTTCTGCTGCTTAAAATCTGTTTGCAATTCTCCACTTTAAAATATCTTCAAATTTAGCTTTTCTGACATGAAATATATCATTTTATTTCACCTTTCATGGTTCCTCCAATTAAATGACCAAAATTACATGTGACATTTTATGAGTTTTATTTTTCAACTATAAAGAGATTGCTAATATACTGTGTTTTGCTATTCATCTAGGAAATCATCTTAAATTTTTTAATTATTTAATTAGTCCATTGGGTAATAAACTCATTTTTCATGATGAGAAAGTGTGAAGGGCAACTAGTATTTAATGCTCTGGCATGCATTTATCAGAGACACTGTATACATATTATTATAGTTGATAAGGAAATGAAGATAATTTAAAAGGAAAGTAAGCACAGGCAGCAGCAAAAACTAAATTCTTTGCAAATTTGCTTCTGCATTAAATGATAATTTAGGCATGTGTAGAGCATAAAATAAAAACAACTAACACCTCACAGTGTATTTCATCAAACTTTGGCAGCAAGAAGCATAAAATTAAGTAAAATTACTTCATATTGAAAAGCAAAGAGACAAAAGCAATCTTATCATTTTTTTTATATTCAAGGTTGATGAGGCTTAAAGAGTTGTGTTGACATATGCAATATCCTTAAATGCAGTCCCTTAAATGGAAAATGGAGTCCAACTCTCATGACTTATCTCTTTCCATACCAATGTGGAAATGCTATCCTTACTTGCTCTCAGAGCATATATTCAGCTTTGCAAGTCATTCTGACATGGTATCATGGTATAATGTAGAATGTTAAGAATATGAGACCTAGAGTCAGGCACATATGTGTATATTCTTGGTACTACCTGTATTTAATGTGACACTTTAAGAAAGTTTCTTAATCATTCTCAGCTTTAATTTCATCATTACAATGTGGATCATTAACCCTCTTTCTAGTCTGTTATAAGAATTAAATGCTCCTCAGAATACTACCTAAATTAATCCAAATGATCATTAGTGTTATATTGCTATTATCATCATTACTGTAATTATTTTGTAGAAAAATTGCTTATAAATACAAGATAAAGGAATAGGAACATGATATATTTTTTTAATTTGATATAAACTTTTTTTTCATTACCTATCAAGAACAAATTTTGACTAGGGTAATGGTGAAAAGAACATGGGAACTTTATATAGTTATAGTTAGAAGATAGAGGAGGGGTTGGAAAGTTGTTTGTTACTGAAGATGGAGAATATAGTGATGTATATATGAATGAAGATGGATTTAGGATCTGAAAGATATGGGTTATATTTTGAATTATGGAACAAGATGCTAATTTTACCATAAAATAGAAAAAATTTCGTAATCAAATTCTGGTGACTAACCCACAATAACCGAATCCTATCCCTGACCAATAATTTCTTCCCATGAAGGTCCTGGAGACTATGTGTACAGCACAGTAGATGAGAAAGCCAGGTACTCTGTATTATTTTCCAAGACTTTGGCATCCAGAGGTAGTAGTGCAATCCAGTGGGGAAGGCTGGATTAGAATCCCCTTCCTTAGCTGGGTGTGGTGGCGCACGCTTGTAATCCCAGCATTTGGGAGGCTGAGACCAGAGGATCTGGGTTCGCAGCAAGCCTCAGCTACCTAGTGAGGCCCTCCACAACTTAGTGAAACTCGGTTTCAAAATAAAGAATAGAAAAAAAAATAGGGCTGGGGGTATAGCTCGGAGGTAGAATGCCCCTGAGTTCAATCCACAGTACCAAAAAAAAAAAAAAAAAAAAGAATCCCCTTTCTTTACTTGGGTAGGTCTGTGCAGCCTGACTCCTGTCCTAAAATACAGAGAGCAGAGGATGTTTGCCTTAATATATTGGTGCTGTCTTAGGATGCAGACACAAGCCTGCATGAGGAACAGTATCTAAGCATCATTACTTTTATAAATGGGGTAGTTTTTTATTTTAATTTTTGTTAAGGTTATTATAATTGTGTTTGTTTTGAAGAGAAGAAAATTTTACATGAGTTTATCTGTGGATGTGAATAAAAGAGAAAAGGAGAGAAGTATTAAGTTTTATGTCTTCTCTTATGCATAGAATGGGCTCTACTCATTGGCTACATAAGTGTGGGCATTATCCTCAAAATAACACATGCAATACCTTCTTATCTTAATAACTTATTTAGGTTCTCACTTTTAGAAGCCTAGAAATGTCAGGATTTTTAAATTTTACAATGGATCTCTGCCTTGGCAGTACCACATTGGGCCTCATATTTTGGCTCATTGCTTTGAAAAAACAGAGAAATGGAGGAAGAGGAGAAATCACGTTTGAATTAGTCCTCAGCAATGCCTGGATTTCACATATGTTCTTTCCAACAATTTGATGTAAAATTGATTCTGCAAGCTGGGCATGGTGGTGTACACCAGTAATCCCAGTACTTGGGAGACTGAGGAGGATCACAGGTTCAAAGTCAGCTTCAGCAATTTAGCAAGGCTCTCAGCAACTTAGTAAGATCCTGTTTCAAAATAAATAATAAAATAGGGCTGGGAGTATAACTCAGAGGTAGAATGCCCTTAGATTCAATCTCCAGTACCAAAAAAATATTTTTTTTGATTGTGCAGTTGTGCCAATCAATCATTCTCAAGTACCAGGTAATATGGGAAATGTAGTTTACAGCTAAATATCAGGATATCCCAAAGAAAATTAGGCTCTCCAATGACAGGAAGCAAGCAATGCAATCTGGGCCACAGTGATGCAATTTTGTTTATTTTCATCTTTTAAGAACTATTATTGCTAAAATGTTACACTCTTTATAGGTTGAGTCGTGCTTGGCTAATATCCATATATTGAAGCCCTAACTCACAGTATCTTAGAATATGGAGACAGATTCTTTAAATAACTGATTAGTAGTCAGACGTGGTGGTCCATGCCTGTAATCCCAGTACTTGCTAGGATGAGATAAGAAGATCACAGGTTTGAGATGCCTCAGTAGCCTAGAAAGACTCTTAGCAACCTAGCAAGACTCTGTTTCAAAACAAAGAGTAAAAGGGACTGAGCTGTATCTTGGAAATAGAATGCTTCTAGGTTCAATTTCTAGCAACACACACACACATGCATGCACATGTATGTGCACTACGCACATGCACACACACATGGTAATTAGATTAAAATGAAGTCATTAGGGGCTAAATTCATTATGACTGTTCTCTTTTCCAAGAAGAGATTAGGATGCAGGCACACACACAAGAATAACAGTTTAAGAAGAAAGAGAGAATATGGCCACCTACCAGCCAGGGAAAGGGGCCTCAGAAGAAATCAATTTTATCCTGGGCATGGTGGCACAGGCTTGTAATCCCAGTACTTGGGAGGCTGAGGCAGGAGGATCACAGGTTCATGGCCAGCTTCAGCTACTTAGGCCCTCTGCAACTTAGTGAGACCCTGTTTCAGAATAAAATATAAAATAGGGCTGGGGGTATAGCTCGATTGCAGAATGGCCCTGGGTTCAATCCCCAGTGTGGCAAGGAAAAAAAAAAAAGAAAGAAAGTAAGAGGAGTAGAGGAGGAGAAATAATAATCAATCTTGGCATCACCCTCATCTCAGGTTTCTAACGTCTAGAATCTTGATGAAATTAATTTCCTTTGTTTAAGCCAGCCAGTCTGTGGTAACTTTATTATGATTCTTATCAAGCTAATGCATGTACTAAAACACAATCCATACTGAAAAACTGTATAACTTAAAAAAATTACAGTATCCTATTTCTGTGTACAGAAAAATATAAATAAATGTTTTATGTACAAGTTCCTAGAGTTTATTTTATAATGTGTACATTTAAATTTTTCAGTTAGAAATGGTATTAAACCATGCATATGTCAATTGATAGGTGTTTTATTATTGAGTTATGTTTGTAAACCTTAGATATACATAATTCCTATTCTCATGCATGTGTTTTTATTCTTGTCAATTATTTTAAATTTGGTTTTCTTTCTTGTTTTTAAATTGTTATCCCACTACAAAAATGGATACAGTTAAGTGTTCCTTGAGATTTATTTATTTATTTATTTTTTTTTTTTTTTTAATTTTTTTTTTTTTTTTTTTTTTTTTTTTTTTTTTTTTTTTTTTTTTTTTTTTTTTTTTTTTTTTTTTTTTTTTTTTTTTTTTTTTTTTTTTTTTTTTTTTTTTTTTTTTTTTTTTTTTTTTTTTTTTTTTTTTTTTTTTTTTTTTTTTTTTTTTTTTTTTTTTTTTTTTTTTTTTTTTTTTTTTTTTTTTTT
>PVLC010009760.1:0-53068 GCA_004027655.1 Graphiurus murinus
TCAATTTTAGAATATTTTCTTTACCTCAAAAAGAAACTCCTTTAGCTGTCACCTCCTAAACCTTCAGCTACTCTCCCTCATCTTAAGCAATCACTAATCATTGTAATATCTTTATACATTTTACCTGTTCTGGACATTTCATATAAATGGACCATACAAGATGTGGTTACTGGTGACCGGCCTCTTTTGCTTAGCACAATGATTTGAAGATCCACTGATACAGTGTGTATCATTATGTCTTTGCTTCTTATTGATGACTAATGATTTATCATATGATTACCAAATTTTATTTATTTGTGTTTATATCAATTTATGGAAATTTGGATTGTTTCTACTTCTTGGTCATAATGTTGCATGAACATTTTTGTACACATTTTGGTGTGAAACATGTTTTTATTTCTCTGGGGTATCATATTCAGTTGTGGAATTTTTGGCCTGTATGATATCTCTATTTAATCTATTGAGGAACTGCCAATGGGGCAGATTTTCCATTTCTACAATTTCTCCAATTCCTGGCCAGCACTTGTTATATGTTTCTCTGATTAGAGTCATCCTAGTTAGTGTAAAGTGGTATCTCATCATGGCTTTGTTTCACATTTTCCAAATGACTAATCCTATTGAGCATCTTTTTGTGTATTTTTTGACCACTTCCATATCTTTTTTTGAGAAATATGTATTCAGATCCTGTGCTTGTTTTCAAATTGGGTTATTTATCTTTTAATTATTGAGTTGTAAGTGTTCTTTAGATATTTTAGATATAAGTTCCTTCTAGATATCAAACTTGCAAATATTTTCTGGTGTTCACTATGTATGTCTTTTCACTTTGTTGATCATGTCCTTCAAAGAACAAGTTCAAAATTTTTATGAAGACTAGTTTATTTATTTTTTGTTCTTTTGTCGATTGCAGTTTTGATGTCATGTTTAAGAAAGATTTTCTACCATGTTTCTTTTAAAACTTTTATAAATTTAGCTTTTACATGTGGGTCTTTCATCTATTTGAATTAATTTTTGTATATGATGTAAGGAGCATTATGCTTTAAATTTTCTTTTCCACATGTTTGTTGCTACTACATAAACTTATCATTGATTTTTGTGCATTGATCTGACTCTTGTGACCTTTCTGAATTCTCTCTCTCACTCTCAGTCTCACTGTCTCTTTGAACTCAGGGTCTTGCACAGGCTAGACGTACTCCACTACTGAGCTACACCCAAGCCCTAAACTCACTTATTCTAGAAGTTTTAGGTATATTCCTTGAGATTCTCTACATAGACAATTATGTTAACTGTACAGGGAAGTTTTATTTCTTCTTTTCTAGTCGGCATGTCTTTATTTCTTTTTCTTGTCTTATTGTGGGTACATCTTTGCCTTGTTGGTGGTCTTAAGGGAAGACAGTCTTTCACCATTAAGTATGATGTTACCCTGAGGTTGCTTTTATAGAAGATTCATATTTATTCCTAATTGGCTGAAAACCTTAGTTGTGAATAGGTATAACATTTTGTTAAATGTCCTTTCTGCATCATTTGAGATGATCATGTGATTTTCCTTCTTTTGCATGTTTGTAGTGGTTTTGTAATATCAGTGAGGTCAAGGTTGTTGATAATGTTATCTACAGCTGGGTTTTTCAACCTTTGCACTATTGATACCTTTTAGTACAGATAGTTCTTTATTGGGGAGGTTGTCTTGTGCATTGTACCATGTATGCCATTGGCACTCCATCTTAGCATTAAAATATCTCTAATCATTGCCAAATGACCCCATGGGACAAAATCATTCTTTGTTGAATACTACTGATCTGTATTTTTACTAGTTTTTTTGACCCAGGTTTTTCATTGGCTGAGAAAAGGCATAAGCTCTCCAACTATCATTCTGGAATTGTTTTTCTCTCTTTAAATCTGTCAATTTCTGTCATGCTTTTATTGGTATATTAACATTTATGATGGCCATTTCTTCATGATGAATTGAACCTTTTATCAATAGGAAATGTCTTTCTCTAGCTTCGATAATATTTGTTATTTTAAAGTTTATTTTGATGTTAATATAGCGACTCCAACCTTCTTGTGTTTACTTTTTGTATAGTCTTTATTTTTATTTCTGATTAATTTCAAGGATATGTGTTTAAAGTTTATATTTTTGAAAATAGCATATAGTTGACTTTTTTTACATCTATTTTACTAATTTTTCCATTTTAATTAGATTATTTAGTCCATTAGCATTTGAAGTATTTGATAGAACTAAGTTAGAGCTGGCATTTTATTATTTGTTTTCTGTTCTTCCTTCTTTCTATTTGATTTTTTAAAACAATTTTATTTAATATTCTTTGTATTTTCTTTTTTCATTGCTTGTCATATGGAGTACAATATATAACTTTAACTTTGCAGTTTCTTAATGTTATTTTTATGTCAACCCACAAATGAGAAATCTGTCTGGGTCCATTTTAGAGGCTATTTATCATAGAATTTTTAAAAATAGTTGCATTCCTTCTTTCGTCAATTAATGAAAGAAGTTATTTTCCTTCTTTCATTGAATGAATTTCATTAGTTTAAATACAGTAACACCAAGATAAATGTATATAATTGATATTTAAAGCAGTGACTTCTTAGAACATAAGAAGTTTCTTGGAAGGAAGTTAACATGGATTTGGGTTGCTAGTTTATTTCCTGTTTTATAATTCACTTTTTTTTTTTGGTACTAGGGCTTGAATCCAGGGTTATTTTACCTTTGAGCTATACCCCAGCCCTGTTTTATTTTTTTAAGCAGAGTCTAATAAGTTGCTAAGGGCCTTGCTAAGTTGCTAAGTCTGGTCTCAAACCTGCAATCCTCATGTCTTAGCCTCCCAAGTACTGGGATTACAGGTATGTGCCAACATGCCAGGCCTATATTCACTTTTGATTACTGATTTTTTAAAAAGTGTCCTGCTTTTATTTTCCTGTTAGTGGTCTTTTGTATTAGTATTTGATTCTTAGACACTGATTGTTTACAGAGAATTTCTGGTGTTAGAGATTATGAGCTAATCTAACTATTAGTTGAAGAGCTTTTATTATTTTGAAGACAATAAAAAATTTAAATATAGCTTTATCTTCTTTGTAACTGTTATCATGTTTACTGAAGAAAAATAGATCTTTCCCTTGATTTACTTATTATATAATTGCACTCTTTGTGATATGTTTATTTTGTTCTGTTATTAGGTGCTGTAGTTAATGATGTTGGGAAGTAGTACTGTAGTTCTTTCTGTTGAGTTGTGTGTGTGTGTATGCATATCATCTATAACCTCTGCTTAGGTCTGGTAAAAAACTATGTTTTAGTTTTAATGTTCAATGCTAGTGAAATTTTTAAGGTTTTCTTTTTTTTGGAGTTAAACTGTAGCACAGAGAAAAACAAATTTGCTTTATCTCTTTATGAGTTGCCTTATAGTTTGTCTTATTTTAAACAAATCTATTCTGTGCTTATTTGGAATTTTGTAAGAGTTAATGTAATGGCCTAATTTGCTCTAAAATGTAGACTTTACTTAACCATAAATTTCTATTAAGATTTTTTTAAATGTCAAGATTGCTTAATAGAGTATAAGTACTTTACAAAGGTTGAAGTTATGTATATTTTAAAATTATTACATCTAGTGCCCAAAGTGAAGCACTAATGTAGTTTTTGTTATAAGAAAAAGGAACTTATAATTATGCCTTTAACTCACAGAAAGATCAATGATACACTGGTGGAGGTAGCCAGTAGGCAGCTGAAAGTGTGAGGGTAGATACAGAGGAAAGATGATAGTTAAGTAAAACTGGAAGTGTTCTTCTCATAGATGGTCATTGTAGCTGTGGGGGATACATTGAAGTAAGAAGACACCTGAGGCTGAAAGTTGAAAAACAGCTCCTTAAAAGGAGCTAACTGAACTGTAAGTATCAGTAATGAAAGAGTGAAAGAAACATTGTAGAGGACTAGCAGTTTATTTTTTCCCCAAATAGTAAATATTGGTAGTCCTGAATTTTAGACCTTTAAAGCTTTATTTAGCAGTGAAATTTTACTCTGATATTATATATTTTATATTCAGTTGTATAATCACTTTTTCAAAAAGCATTTAATGAGGTGAGAACATAAAGCTAGATCTCTACCTACCAACCTATTTGGGTTTACATATTGATGCTTTGATGTAAATCTATCTTGATTGATAAATATGTCTTCATCCCATTCATCCATCTCTTCCTCCCTCCCTCTTTTCAGCCCTCCCTTCCTTGTTTTCCAGAGTTAAACTTGCTTTGCTAGCTAGTTCCTGATACCTAGTAAGAAGGAGGCTTACTTAAATCTTAATCACATCATTGTGGAGTTCTGAGAAACCTTTGAAGTTGTTTCCAGGGTTGCTTAAAAAATTTGTGCCACAAAGAACTGTGATCATAGTAACTCAGCAGGAAGCATTGGTAACATGGAGTTTATCCCTAGGAGGGCTGTTAAGAACTAGTCTTCTCTTTCTTTTTCTGGGAAGTGCTTTGTTTCTGGTTTAGAAAGAAGTTGTTCTGATGGATTTTGTTTTGTACAATTGTATGGAATTTGCTTTGATATATAGTATTAGTTAAGACAAATTAAAAACTGCAGTATGCTCAAACATGAACATGGATCAAAATATCAAAAATTGCTTGTTTATTTCAAACATACTTGCGGGTTGAGTTATTAAATTTCATTATAGTAGATATGAAATGCCTAGGCAGATAAGACCAAAATAAAGTATGCAATATGTGAATAAAAGAATATTATAAATTTGGGTTATAAATCCATGTCATCTTCAAGTTTCAGTGGCAAGACCTTGCAGTCTTCTGTAAAGTTAATTGTATTATGTGTAATAGAATATGATCATAGATTCTTGCTTTAGAATGAAAATTTCTCTTATTTATTACTATAACTTAAGGAAGTATTTTATACTCTTCTAAAACATACTGACAGATGAAAATCTGTTGTATCTTGAATGATTTTTTGAGATGATTAAAATGCATTTCTTAGAACAATTACAGTTTTTAGGAACTTTTACCTTGTCTTTTTTTATCTCTAATTTCTCCTAATGTGGAGAACATTGTACGTACTTTTTTATGCATACTTTATATTTATATATAGGATATATAGGTATTTAGAATTTATAAATTATACTTCCCAGTGATCTCAGTTATGAAATGTGTTACATAGTATTATTAAAACTTTGAGAATGTTAGCTGAAGGCTATGTAACACCAAAGTTTCAAAAAAAGCATTGATGTTTATGGATTTAGAAATGATATTGATATTAGAAGATAATAATGCTTAGAATTTGAGCAGTATATAGGATATTTTAATCTACTATTATATAAAACTTAATTATTTAAATGTTTCTTTCTAGGAATGCTGATGTCTGACTACAGAAATGTTTCTTAATCTTTTTTTTTAGATAATACCTCTGGATATGAATACTCAGTTTTTCTGTATGCAAGTTTAAGAGACTGATCAGAAAGAGAGAGAAAGAAATATGATGAGACTGATCAGAAAGAGAGAGAAAGAAATATGAGACTGCTCATTTGCTGAGCTTCACCCCCCCCCCCCGCCCCCGTGATCTAGAGAGTCTTAGTAGAATGGGAGTATATGTAGTATATGTGTATCAGAATAGCCTGTGAAGTTTGGAAAGCTATTTACTGTCCTTGGCTCCAGTCCCTCTTTTTTTTTTTTTGCGGTACCGGGGATTGAACTCAGGGGCATTCTACCTCCAAGCTATACCCCCAGCCCTATTTTTTATTCTTTATTTTGAAACCGAGTCTCACTAAGTTGCGGAGTGCCTCACTAGGTAGCTGAGGCTGGCCGCGAACCCGGATCCTCCGGTCTCAGCCTCCCGAATGCTGGGATTACAAGCGTGCACCACCACGCCCGGCTTCCAGTCCCTCTTCATTAGGCTTATTACATCCTCTGTTCTAAGTGGTCCCTCTTCCTTCTTTATCACTGTTTCTTCAGATTTAGGCCAGATATTGTCAAGTGTTAAATAACAAAATGGCATTTAGTTAACTTCTCAGATTCTTGTGATTCTAACATAATTGTAGAAATGATAAAATAAATCCTTGTTCTTGTATTACACATCTACAAAGTTAACATTGGTACAGGGAAGAACAAATTGCACCAAGAAAATTGTATCAAAAAGAGTATGGCCCTATAATCCAACCTACCATGTTCTTCACAGATACTGTCCTGTCATTCTTGAGGCTATTAGCTCTCAGGTGAGAAAAGGCTGAGAAGGAGGGGATTTAAGGAAGGATAAATTGAAACTTGAGACCAGAATAGGGCATAAGTTAATAATACACTGTCTGCTTTTTCACATTTGGTAAGAGTGTGTCAAGGCTTTATTCATCCTCAAAGCACAGAAGCCTGTTAGGATCCCATCCAATGTAGTGATTGAGGGAAGGAGAGGAGATGAAGACATAAATAGTGTAGCATTTGAAATAATGCTACACATGTCCACAAAATTACCAATCTCAATCTCAAAGATGTGGACCAGGGGAGGGGGAGGGGTTTGAAGGTGCAGGATTTGGAGGGAAGTGTTCTGAGTTATGTGTATGTGAATTTTCTATACCCTAATATGATGCACCAACAAAAATAATTAAAAAACCATCTAGAGAAAAAACAAAACAAAACAAAAAACTAAAAGTCAGTGAATTGCAGTAACTTGGTAGTGTAAAGATTTTCTGCTAGAGAAACAAATCATAGCAAAGAACCTGAAACTGATGAGTAATTCTATTTTGTCTTTGCTGCTTTCACATTTTTAAGGAAACCACTTAACTTCTTTAATTCTTAGTTTTCAGTAGACTAAGGGTAATAGTTTCTGTCTTATGTTTCATAGAACTATTAAGAGGATCAAATCTGATTTCATAATATTGATTATACTTTCCATGCAAGATTATAAGGTAATCTGATCATTGCTTGGTAATAAATTAGTATCATTAATTGACTTTCCCTCCTTGTAATGGCTGTCTTTGGGGTTATAGGTCTAAAACCATGTCTGTATTATGCTCTTCTTTATAAGGCTAGGCTCCTAGAAATATTTTGATGGGTATGTGTTTAGTAGTTTACAGTATTTGTTTAGTGCTTCTCAGATGCCGAGTACTACTGCAGGTGTGTGGAAATATAAAGGTACAGAGAAGATAATTTTTGCCTTATAGTTGAAGCTTTACTGTCAGATAGATGAAAATGCTAGTGATGAAATTGTAGCTACATTACAGTTTATAATTATAGAATAAGGTTAGTAGAACAAATGTTTTTATAAATAGTATATCTTAGTTTAATTCATAATGAAATTATTATCAGGCAATACCATGGAAAGTACAGTAATATTTTTATTTTAGAGTTTATTATTAAAGAAAATCATTTTTCTTAGTTTATAACCAGCTTTTGACAAAAATAGGTATTACTTGAGAAGAATTTAACTTTTCTTCTATAAAATATGTATCTCTTAGATATTAATTTTTCCAATTATTCTTTATATGATTTATATACAATAAATAATATGGCAATATCTTGATTTAGAATTTGGTAGGAACTGGCAAAATTGATAAGAATGATTTAAATTCAAATGTAGAAATCATAGAAGAAAAGACATTAAAGGGACCTTACAGATCATCTTACCACTAATTTTTAAATTATTTTTGAGAGGAGCATTAGGATTCCAATTTTGTCGTTGTTATTGAATGCTTTGGGACCTGTTGAGGAGGGAGATTCCCTATGAGTTATGGCGCAGTGTGTCCTGTACCCACTTACTGTTTCAACTAGAGTATATTCAATATTACATTTTACATATTTGTGAAAAATGTAAATTATTTCCTTTAAATGCCTTTTAAGTTTAAGAACCATTATTAGATAATCCTGTTCCTTCATTTTAATACAAAATGACAGAGTACCAGAGAATGCAAATTAACTACAACCCTGATTTCCTAACTTTACTTCAGCCCTGTTCAGTTAATTTACACTGCCTCCATGTGGTTTTGGAAGTTATTTTAAATAATGAACAATCAAGACTGTATATGCATCTTACATCAAGAAGACTTCATTGACAATATGCAGGCCTGGCATGATATAATTTAATATTGGCAATTGTTTTATGTATAAGGTATTTTTTCTTTGAATTCTGAAAGTATTCAACATTCAAACCCAAATAAGGTTTTGTAATTTTCTGAGTTTGTTATTTTAACTCTGCCTTTAAAGCCATTAAAACATGTTAAAGACTTCTTTCATTTCTCATATATAGTAAAAGTTAAATAAACGGATTGAGCAGAAAATAGTTCTTGAATTTCTACCTGAATTCTCATTAAATAAGTTTGATAAATATGTGTTTTTCTGTAAAGTGAGTATTTATGAGAACTTTGTTCTTTATCATTAAAAAGTTTCCTTCGTTCCTGACTTCTCTTAATGATGCAATTAAAACCAAGGTCATTTAGTATGATTTAAAATGACATCTAATGAAATAAACAATGATTTTGTATGAAACAAATAGAAAACCTGATTTTTTGGGGGGAATAAGTTTGCATTTATTCAGAATTATTCTGGACTTGACTTTTTGGAACAACAATTTTTTAAAAAATTGGTGTATTGTAATCATACATCTTTGTTAGGTACAAGCTGGTAAAGGCATACATGCACATTTCTCATTTAACCCTTCCCCAATTCCTGCCGTACTCCCTCGCCTTCCCTCCTTCTCAAGTTTAGTTTAGTGATTTGACTTTGATGTGTTTGTGAAAGTACATCATGTGTATTAGGGTGTCTCCCCCCCCCATCACTTCAGTTAAAAGTGACTTCAGTTAAGTCACTTTCTTTGCTTATCTAAGGTTTCTCTTTCTTTGTCAGATTTGTTAAGATTCTTTATTACCACATTTAAAATCCTATAGCATAAGCTGGGTGTGTGTGGTGGTTCATACTCTGTAGTCTCAGCTCCTTGGGAAGCTAAAAGCAGGATAATTGCTTGAGTCTAGGAATTTGTGATTAGCCCAAGCAATACAAGGAGATCCTATCTCAAAAATAAAACACAAAAATTTAGTTCAACACAATTTTACTCATTTTTTTAAAGAATGTTTTTCAACTCCTGGTATTTCTTTTGAAATATTTCTAAAATATGAAAAAATGATAATTAAATCAAATTGAAGCTAATCTTACTCTATCTCTTTTTAAAATTATTTGCAGGAGAGGGCTGCTCACAATTTATATGGCCAACTTGGTAAGTAATGCTCTTTTTTAAAACTTTGAGCTTTTCCCATATGCTTTTTTCTTTTTAAAAAATTTCATTTCCTTAACAATAAAAACAAAACAAAACAAAAAGGAAAACCTTTTGAATTAGAGACTATTTTCTTTCTCTATTATGAAGGTTAAACTTAAATTTTAAAAAATATTTGTACCATTTTGTTTGTTTCTCTGTCATATATTACTGACCTTCACTTAATAGGAACATGATTCACTGTCTCATGTCCTTTATGACTTTCTTTTCTTTAAGATTACACCTTCATCTTTGATAGGTTGTATGTCTAAATGTAGTTATCAAGCTTTTTCTCTCTGTATATGTTAAATTTAACGCTCTGCCTCTATTGCCATTTCTTATGGGAAAAATGATTTAAGGATGAGTTTTTATGACATGCTTTCTCAAACATTAAAGTGACAATGGTACTCTCTCCAAAGACTGAGTATGATTTAAGGATGAGTTTTTATGATATGCTTTCTCAAACATTAAAGTGACAATGTCACTATCTCCAAAGACTGAATATATTTAATAATACAAAGCTATGCTTCCAAATTTCTAAGTTGACAAAAATAAAGTTAATGTTATATAGTCTGATTTTTTATACTAATATGTAATCAAGGTTTTGTAAATTTTATTACCAAGTTCATATTGTAAAAAAATTTACATTAAAATCTTTTAAGGTGGTTCAGTAGAGCTGGTAGGCAACATTAAAAAATTTAACTAAGAAAATGTAAATAATCATTTACCTAAGGTTATGTTCTTGCATTGTGAACCAAGGGAGTATATTTCAGAGATATATTTGCAATATAGTTCAGTGGTAAATTTATTTTTGTTCTAGACCTCTTTGAGAATATGATGACATATCTGGACATTCTTCATAGAAAACTGCTCAATTTCCGTAAAATAGAGTTTTTTTATGTACCAGTGAGTAAGAAAGTTTAGGGTATGCTATAATGTAAGTTATTTTTAACATATGTACTGAAATTTCAGGATATCAGGAGAGCAGAAACTCATTAAAGGATTTCTTTTTTTGTCGTTATTCTTCTTGAAATAATTCTTACTATAATGTAAGTTGAATGAAGTCAGAGACATTTTCTGTTTTATCTCCCACTGTACAACAAACACCTGAGTAGAGTCTGGCATGTTGTAGTGATTTGATAAATATTTGTTGAATTCATAAGAATCTTGCCGGTTATGGTTATAGAATTCTAAGTTGACAATGATCTCAAGGCAATCACCCTTTAGTTTTGTTCTATACATACTTTTTGGAATCTGTTATCAGTCTGGTTTTATTTTCTAGGTAATCTCACTTTTACTCTTGTTTTTAAGGTTTTCTTTCAAAGAATTTATCTTGGCAAGTTGGGTTCATTAGGCTGTAGACTTATTTTTATTTTTATGTAGTTTGATCAGGATTTAGTTTGCTTCTTCAGTATGAGGGCTAATAAATCTGGAATGAAATTCTCTCTTTGAATCTTGTTTCTTCCTGGTCTTTGTGTTCAGTTATTCTGGAACTCCTTTAAGATGTTATGTCATGCCTTATTTTCTTCTCCATGTTTTCTTAATTACTATAGACACTTAAATTTTCTCACTTTTTTTTTTTGAGTCTGTGCCATATTCTGGTTATCTCTTCAGGTTTTGTCTTCAAATTAACTGATATGTATGTACATGTTTGGGATTAAACTGAAGGTCTTGTTTTTAATGTGCTGCCTAACCTATCTATTAAATATTCAACTTGAAGCATGGTATTTTAGTTTTAAAAACGTGATAAGTATCAGACATAATGAAATCCAGAAAACTGCATACTGTTTTTATAATAACTCTATAATACTCTTTCCCATCATTTATTGGCTGTAAACTGTTCATTTCTTCAGATGATGATTTTTATAATATCATTTTCTATAGAGAAAATGAAAAGATAATTCAGTTTTTCCTCTTGAACTATTAATCAAATATTTAAAAAATTATTGGTGTTTGAAAGAGTTAAACCATGCAACTTAGTATACAAATTTACTAACTTTTGAATTTTGCTTTAGATATTAGTTCTATAAGATAGGAATTCTTTAAAAAAAAAAAGGTCTGAAATACAGTTTCTATTAGTAAAAAAACCCCACAAAGTTTTGGTGAATTGATGATGATGATGATGATGATGATGATGATAATAATAATAATAATAATAATAATAATAATAATAATAATAATTACAGTCACTCCATTTTGACTAAGCCTTGATAAGAATTAATTTCTCTCCTTACTACTCTGCATGTCTGATGATTGGAAGAACTTTTGGCTGTCTATCTTCTTTTGTCTCTGAGCATTTTAAATCACATTTCTTTTTTCATTACCTGCACATTTCAGAGCTTAGCACCCCAGGATATGTCCATATATTAGTATGGCCTCTGATCCTTCACTTTTGTATCATGGTAGGTTAAGTTTTGGCACAGTGAATGATAGAGTATTTCTAAAAAACACACTTCATGGGCCACTGGCAATCTGATTTATATCTAGAAGCAAAGAAAGTAAATTAATGAATATATCTCTCTAAATTGAAACTAAATGTATCCTTCCTCAGCTACTAGTAAGCTGGATCCCAAAATGCCTGTGACTATTCACTGCAAAGTGAACTATGATAGAGAAATGAGAATGTAAAATGGTAGTTGTAAATTTTATCAAAATGTGACTATTTGAACAGATTATTGTAGCGCTCTTCTCAAGATTTGGAAGGAACCTGGGAAAATGAGTCTAGCCTCTTTTCCTCTTTTCCTTTTCTCTACCATTTACTGCTCCCTCTGGTGTTCAGTGAGCATGATAAGCATTCTTCCTCTTTAGGAACTTGGTGTTTGCTATTCTCTTTTGTTTCATGCTAAAAGGTCACCGTTGTGAGGTTTTCTGTATCTATCCCACATAAAGTAACAGTCACCCTCCATGTCACCCACACTCCTGCACACCCTAACCCATCTATTTTTTCCCCCATAAAATTTAACATCCAATTTGCTTATTATTTCACTGTCTTCCCACCTTGAATTTTTTTCAACACTGGAAACTTAATCCAGGGGTATTCTACCACTGAGCTATGTCCCCAACCATTCCTTTTTTTTTTTTTTCCTAAATTTTGAGACAGGATCTTGCTCAGTTGCCTAACCTGCCTTTAAACTTGCAATCTTCTAGCCTCAGCCTCCTGAGTAGCTGGGATTATAGGAATGTGTCACCGTGGAATTTACACTCCACATAGGGTTTTTGTTTGTATTATATAATTGTATCATGCCTATACCAGTGTCTGATATATGTTGTATGTCATAACATGTTAAATGAATTATAGATGGATGTGTTTATTAAAATAAGAATTTATAGGAGGGATGCTAAATTATATCTAGACATTAACTTCAAAGCTTACATACCACACATATGGACATATGTGTCCATATATTTTAAAGTTAGAGATGTATCATTTTGTGATATACTTCTTTTGTTACATATAGTCTTTATTGATAATGATAATACATTATGTTTTGGGAATTTACCTCCATTTTTCTGTTATTCTTGGTTTTATCTTCATAACAGTAGGTTGGTTTTATTCCTACACACTAATATACAGTTTCACTCAAGTTGTTGGGAGATAAATAATAATTGCTTGGTGAGTTATAGTGTGATTTTGTTAGTTTTGGCTGTGATGGTTCCCTATTCCCTCATTATTTTGACTTGAAAGTTTTAAAGACATTGTCATGTCTTTAAATGAATATATAATAGAAAAATATATAGAGCTTGTTCTATTATTTTCAACATATTTGTTATTATTTTCATCAGTGAACATTTATTGGATGCAAAGCATTGTGCTGGGTATTGTGACATAAAAGAAGCCAGTATTTTGACTTGGACTTAATTTAGTTGAGGGAACAATGTATATCTAGATTCGGATTTTAAATGAATAGATAATTCAGAGTCCAAGGTAGTATATTTATGATAAATATGTGGTTAGATATTACCATCTTTAGAACATGTAAGAAAGGGAGTCAGCTTTGAATTGGGGCAATCACAGAAGGTATTGGAGTTGTATGGGATTTGAACTTTGGAGAAAAAAGAGGATTTTGAGGTAGCTGCTTCTTAGAGATCTATCGCCGCTGACCTCAGAACAAAGTTGTTGCCTTTGTAAGGATTTCTAGGTTGTTGGCCAGGTTTAGGGGTGTGGTGGGGGTAAGGGAGGATAAGAAACATTTGTTGATCCATCTATTTTATATTAGGCACTATAAGTGAAATTGATATTAGCAAAATACAGATGATATAGTTCCTTCTTAAGAACTGAGGACTTCATACTTTATGGGGAAAAGAATTTTGTAAACCAGAGAAAGTAAACCTCATCTCTCTCTTTTTTAAAATAAATCAATTTTAACTGGTACATAAAATTGTACATACTAATGGAACATGGTTGTGTTTTGATACATGTACACATTGTGAAAATGCTTACATTATGTGATTGTGAATCTACATACTGCTAGTTGTATTGAGTTGTATATTGTGGGGAACAGGTAAAGAACTTCATACTCTAACAAGGGGACATCTCTGTTAATGCTTTCATTATAGAAATTTCTTCCCATGGACTCCTTTATAGCTACTCTTATTACTCATGATATCTGCCAATAAGCCTTGGTAAGCTACAGTTACAGACTACTAGTTCACATTGCTTTAATAATAAACAAGCATTTAAAAAATAAAAATTATCGAAATGTAGTTACTGAAAATATTGCTCTTTCTTATGTTATTTAAGCATATTTATTTCTATTATTATTATTATTTTGCAGTACTGGGGATTGAACTCAGGGGCATTCTACCTCCGAACTATACCCCCAGCCCTATTTTTTATTCTTTACTTTGAAACAGGTTTCACTAAGTTGCAGAATGCCTCACTAGGTATCTGAGGCTGGCCGTGAACCAGGATCCTCCGGTTTTAGCCTCCCAAATGCTTAAGCATATTTAGAGAGAAAAGTGTACAACTTTTAAAATAGCACAGTTTTCTGTATTTTTAAAATTGATAATGGATTATTTGTTAAAGGTCAAGATGAATAAGAGGTATATAGAGACGTTATGAAGTAAAGAATTAAATATTTTTTCTGGCTTCTGCCCAAGATAATAGCAATAAAATGATGGAAAAGTTTTCCTGGGGCTAATATGCCAAAACCAATTACCCACATGAATACCAGCTGCTGGGATTCAACTTTGCATCAGTATAATTTTTTTTTTTTTTTTTGCAGTACTGGAGATTGAACCCAGGGGCATTCTACCTCTGAGTTATACCCCCAGTCCTATTTTTTATTCTTTATTTTGAAACAGGGTCTCACTAAGTTGCCGAGGGCCTCAATAGGTAGCTGAGGCTGGCTGAGAACCCAGATCCTCCGGTCTCAGCCTCCCAAATGCTGGGATTAGAAGCGTGCACCACCACGCCCGGCTTGCATCAGTATAATTTGAAAGAGGACACAGAAGCTAAATTTGCGTGTATGGGATTTTTCTCTGTTATATTGGTTGTGAGAATGACTAAGGTTTCTGTTCTTTCAAAATCTATCATATGCTGCTAACAATTATTTAAAACAGGATGTCAAATATAATTCTTTTATATTTAGTCTAATTATAAGAATAAGAATTTAAGACATATAAAAATCTTTCTGTTTAAGTCATTTTTAAATAGCATATACATTTAAAAATTGTAAACATACATCTGCTAGGCTTCTCTATGGCATGTATTCTTTAATGTTCAACATGAAATGTCTTTGATTAAACATCTGTATTTGATTTTTCAAACATAAGGTTTGAAAATGTTGATTCATATGTTTCCTTGTAAGGCCACTTCAATTTAATTAAATTTAACAGGTATTTATTATGTATATCAGTGCTATGCTAGGCACATAGGAAAGAAATACAAGACAGATTGTAAACTAGTTGGAGAAATTTGACAGATGAACCCAAAAGAAATAAAATAAGTATTAAATTAAAAAAATAATCAAACACTCTCAAATTGCTCCCCTAAGCCTTTCCTATATAGCAAATGACATTGAACATTCATCCAGTTGCTTAGTCCAGAAACTTAGGAATTTTCACTCTTTTCTTCTCTTTGTATTATTAGTCAAATCTATCAGGAAATCTTATTCTACTTCTAAAATATATTCTGGATTTTATCATGCCTTAACATCTCCATAGTTATGACTATAGTTTAAGCTTAACGTCTTAATAGCCTTTCCTAAACTATCTTAATAGCCTGACTGGCCCCAAACTTGCCACTCTTGTTTTCCTGTAGTCTGTCTTGAACATAGCAGTTAGAGTCATTAGAAATATAAATTGGACAAAATGAACTAATTTAAGGGAACAGAGAGCTTCTCTGCATATTCCCACCCCACGTATCACCAGAGTTCAAACAGCATACTCTCCAAGACATCAAGTTTAGTAATTCCATTCCCAAAATGCAACCATTCTTATGTAGTAACAAAAAAATAAAGAGCATAACTTTAGCCTTCTAATTATACCATGTGCCATGCACTTTTAAGACATCTAGAAAGCCTAGATGTTTCCAACAAAGACTTATTTCCCACTATACATACTGTAGCAAAGAAGAAACTGCACACACATACTTAACAGTGGCTCTAAATTGAAAGTGTTCTAAATAGGAACATTCTGGCCTAGAACCCTTCCCCTTCCTATCTTATCAACCCAAGAGTCAGATATATGCATCTGCAATGCTTAGGACTTTAATAATTTCTCTTCCTAAGTGGTTTTAAGTATAGTCTTTCCTATGGATTTTAACACAAAGTGTACTCAATGTATTAATTTACTACTTTTGTCATATACTGGCAACCTCTTTACCATCTAGAAAGACTAGATGTAAATTAGGACTCATTTGTCCTTTATATACACACTGTATACACAGAAAAGTAAAATAAAACATAGACTTAAGGGTTCATATTGTCTAGCCATTGTTCCATATGTACATTTTAGTTACTGTTGCTGTATATTAATGGATAAATTTCTAAATCCTGAAGTATGTTAGAAGTAGGAAAATAATCCCTGTATAATCCTTTTGTTAGTTTTTAGGATGAACTCTCTTCTGGGATGAACTTTGTTAATCTGTGTGGTCCTGTACTTAGTGCATGACATTAGTCACTGGGATGGGGAAGAGGGAGAGGAGGAGTGGTGAGGAGAGCTCTTTGCTAATATTTCTGTACCTGGAAGACAGTTTTATTAGATTCTTACCATAGGTCTCTGTGCATTTTTGGTAAGTACTTGTGTTCATTGCAAAAAGTTCGTATTTATGTCCTAACATCTTAGCTTCATAGATGTCCTAAGGTGACAGTATATGGTAAAAAGTAGAGCTAGTGAATAAGCCAACTTATAAATACCTTCTTGTTATAATTGTTAAGAAAGGTACGTCTCAGGCATGGAATTGTCACCCCTCTGGGCAGTGTGTATCAGGACTGGTTCATCGGGCTGGCAGCAGAGGGGCAGAAGGAAGTACACAAAGATGGAAGAAAGTGTTTCTCAGATTTACATTTTGAGGTGAACCATTAGTGTGTGTGCATCCCACAGTAATACCTTCATTCACTGGGATCCTGCTTTCAAGCTAATATTTTAGTAGTAGAAATCTGGTAACTCTCTTAGAAATATGCTTGGTATACTCTGGGCTTTATGTCTCATTTTAAATCAAGCATTAAAAATGCGGTATTTTAACTCTGTTAATATCTAAAAGCCTGTCACTGTTTTTGTCTTCAGTGAAATTTCTGTCCCCAAGGAAGGTAGGATTGCAGTTTTTTTCTAACACATTGAGTCAGTGCACTATATCCTTGGTTATCAAAAATGCTCTTGTAGCTTTGGGATTTTGAGTTGGTGAATATTCTCGATGTGTGGAAAAGCACGATGGGTACCACAATCTTGATCACATAAATGGGGTGTTGTGTATGTAAACAGGAGTTGGAAGGCCACGGCCAACTAAGCTGCTTGTGACTAGATGACTTTGTTCTTTACTTCTTGTGTTTTTGCTTCCTGTAATAGACATATTAAGTCTAAAATAAAGGTTATTTTGCAAACCTGAAAAAAAAAAAAAAGAAATATAAATTGGAGAACTTTGATCCTGTGCCCCAAACTCAGAAAATCCTTCTCTCCCCACTGTAACCCAGCTACAATTCAAATGCCGGTGTGGCTCAAAAGACTTTTTATAATAGCCTCTAACTCTCTCTCTTTCTGACCTCTTTTCTCATTCATGACATTAGCTTTTCTTTCTTTCTGTTAACATTCAAAACCTGTTAATTCCTTACAATCTTAGTGCTTGCTTTTCTTTTTATTTGGAAATCTGTTTCTCCAGATTTTCCTTGGCTAACATCTTCACAATCCAGTGTCACCTGCTAGTGTAGTTAAAGAGATTTCCCTTCACCTCTCTTCTCTAACTTGTAATTTCATTTTATCTTTTTCATAGCACTTTGGAATACACTATGTGCTCAATAAGTTATTGTTGAATGATTTGTAGCTTGGGAGCAAATAGTCTTGAAAATGGCAAAGACTACAGAATAATCCTTCATATCTGACTTGGTGACTATAATTTTTTCTTTTTTTACCCCCTTCCATTGACCCCAGGACCCACATCTTTAAGCTAACCAGATGACCTTTTATTTTCCTTTTTCTTTTTTCTTTTTTTTCCCTCCATTCCCCACAGGAAGGTAAGCAAATAAATAAGCAGACCTGACCTCAGCTGAGCTCCTGAACTAGAATCTTTTCTTGGAAGCTTACTTAGAACCAACATAATTAAGGCCAATATTCCTCTCTCTGTTCTTTTAATCACATTGGGAAATGTAAGTTTCTGGAATATAACATAGCATGAAGCAGTGTTGAGTTACTATATATTTGTGTGCTGGATCCCAACATAGCATTAAGGAGTGTTGAGTTATTATATTTGTGTTGTAAATGGTAAGATACTTTTCTATCTAAGGGAGAAGCTTCCTTAAAGTTGCAGTGGATTGCTTGATCACAAAGGCAGGTATAGAGGGGAGTTTCCTAAAGATCACTGCTAAGCTTGTGAGCATGAAAAGGGGAATTATTAGGGACCATTAGATAATTTCCTTAAGTTGGGTGCTAGTGACATTCAGTTACATTTGTTTTCTTCATATGAGGCAGTTTCTATGATAATAATAAAACTTTTTTTCTTTTAAAAATATAGATTATTAAGAAGGAAACAAACTTACCTTTTAGACATCTCTCTCTAAAAGAATTTTATGAACTTATATGATCTCTTCTATAATTCATTCATTCATTCATTCATTCATTCATACTGGGGATTGAAACTAGAGCATTCTATCTCCAAGCTACAACCCCAGCCCTTCTTTTACTTTTTTTTTTGGTTTGGAAACAGGGTCTCAGTAGGTTGCTGAGACTGTCTTTGAACCTGTAATCCTCCTGTCTCAGCCTCCCAGATACTGGGATTACAGGTATATACCACCAAGCCCAGCGCTTCTCTTACTTTATTTTGTTTTCTTCTTTTTTTGTGGCACTGGGGATTGAACCCAGGGGCATTCTACCTCTTACCCCTAGCCCTTTTTAATTTGTTGTTTTGAAACAGAGTCTTACTAGGTTACTGAAAGTCTCCCTCTGTTGCTGAGGCTGTTCTTGAACCTGTGATTCTTCTGTCTCAACTTCCCAAGTACTTGGATTAGAGGCATATGCTACCACACCTTGCTCTTCCCTTACTGTCATCTGAAATAGGGACTCAGAGAACCTTTTAGTAAAACTTGCTAAAGAAGAGTGGCACAATTTGTTGACTTCATTTATTACTAAGAGTAACAGAACTTGTCAAATGATGTTAAAAAAGCCTATGACAATAAGGGATTTTCCAAAGGGCCTCATTAATAGAAGATGAGGCTTAATGATAGTGAATAAAAGTGTCTTTTTGTTGTTCAATTCTGAAGAGTTAAGCCCTAAAGGCTTCTGTATTTTTGTCTTAACAATTTCTCTTTTGTTTTCCAAATTAGAAGACTGTACTTTAAGGAATTGGTTCACACTTGATCTTTATCAGAAGTACTTGAGTGGCTCTTAAACACAGGCCTGACTCCAGACCTACTGAACTAGAATCCCTTGAGGCTGAAAAATCTCTCTCTCTCTCTCTCTCTCTCTCTCTCTCTCTCTCTCTTTGTGTGTGTGTGTGTGTGTGTGTGTGTGTGTGTGTGTGTGTGTCTTTCTCCCTCCTTCCCTCTCTCCCTCTCACTCTCTGTTTCTCTTTCTGTCTGTCTTTAATTCTTTCCAGGTAATTCTCATGGATATTTACTTTCTGCTGCTTGAGAATTACTGCTTTAACAGAATCCCCTTGAAACCTTATTTGGAAAGAAAGTGAGTCAATTTGGTAGTCTTTATGGTGAAGGCAGTAGATGTTAAAAGGGATTCCCTATAGGAATTGTTCTAAGGAACTTTATTGAGAGGTTTAAGTTAATGTTTTAAAGTAAACTATGAAATTACAGTTTTTTCCAAAGTAGAACTTTAGATTTACTTTGTCTTGGTAGGTTCTATTTGTACATGTCTCAAATAACCATTGATAACACAAGGCAGAAACTGTTTGATTTTGTTTCATTTATTATTTTCAAACATGAGGTGTTGTGAATATTTGGTAGTACAGTGATTATTGGTTTATGTAATACTCCTTATTTTCTTGTGTTTTCAAGATACATCTGTATTGTTATGTTCACTTTGAACTTTCTTCCTTTTTTAAAATTTTATTGGTGCATTGTAATCATACATTGTTGTGAGGTACAAACTGGTAGAGGCATACATGCACACATCTCTCATTTAACCCTACCCCAATTCCTGCCCCATTCCCTCCGCCTTTCCTCCTTCTCATGTTCAGTTTAGTGGTTGACTTTGATATGTTTGTTAATATACATCATATGCATTATGGTGTTTCCCCCACCCCCACATTACCTTCAGATAGGCCACCTTCTTTGCTCATTTAGGGTTTTCCTTCTTCGTCCCTCCTATGACCCACTTTCTCCCTAGATTCTGCAAATTAGGGAGAGCATTCGATTTTTTTACTTTTTGTGCCAGATTAATCTCACTTAACATAATTTTTTCCAGGTCCCTCCACTTCCCTACAGATGACATGATTTTGCTTTTTTATGGCTGAGTAAAATCCATTGTGTACATATTTCATAGTTTTGTAATCCATTCATCTGTTGATGGACATCTTGGCTGGTTCCATAGTTTGGCAATTGTAAATTGTGCAGCTATAAACATAGATACACATATATCAGTGTGATAGTTTGATTTCCATTCTTTTGGATAGATACCCAGAAGTGGTATTGCTAGATCGTATGGTAGGTTCATTCCCACTCATCTGAGGATCTTCTATAGTGTTTTCCAGAGTGGTTGCACTAATCTACAATCCTACCAACAATGTTTTAGAGATCCAACTTCTCCACACCCTCTCCAGCCTTTGTTGTTGTGTTTTTAATGATTCCCATTCTAATTGGGGTTAGGTGAAATCTCAGGGTAGTTTTGATTTGCATCTCTCTGATTGCTGATGATGTTGAATATTTCCTCACACATTTATTGGCTATTTGTATTTCTTCCTTTGTGAAGTGTCTATTTCGTTCACTTGCCCATTTTTTGGATTGGATTATTTGTTTTCTTAGTGGTAAGTTTCTTGAGTTCTCTTTATATTCTGGATATCAGTCCTCTGTTGGAGGAGTAGTTGGTAAAAATTTTCTCCCATTCTGTGGGCTCTCTGTTGAGGTTCTTGATAGTTTCCTTTGCTGCATAGAAGCTCTTCAGTTAATTGCAATTCCATATATTGATCTTCCTTTGAATTTCTTGTGCCTTTGAGGTCTTGTTGAGAAAGTTTTTACCTGTGGCTGTGTTTGAAGTGTTGGACCTATGCCCTCTTCAGGTAGCTGCAAGGTCTTTAGTCTGACTTCCAGGTCTTTGATCCATCTTGAATTGACTCTTGTGCAGGGTGAGAAAGTGGGGTTTGTTTCCATTTTTCTGCATATGGTTAACCAGTTTTGCCAACATCATTTGTTGAAGAGGCTGTCTTTATTCCAGTGTATGTTTTTAGCTCTTTTGTCAAATATCAATTGACTGTAAGTATGCAGATTTGTTTCTGAGTTTTCTATTCTGCTCCATTGTTCTATGTGTCTGCTTTTGTGCCAATACCGTGCTATTTTTATTTCTATGGTTTTGTAGTACAGTTTTAAGTCAGGCGATGCTTCTTGCATGGTTCTTGTTGTTGAGAACTACTTTGGCTATTCTGGGCTTGTTGTTGTTCCAAATGAATTTAATGACTGATTTTTCTATGTCTGTAAGGAATGACCTTGGTAATTTAATAGGTATCACATTGAATCTTGACCCATACAAACTTCCTCCACTGACTCAAGAAGATATAGAGAACTTATACCAACTAATGCAATAAAAGAGATTGAAACAGCAATAAAGAATCTACCATCAAAAGCCCAGGCCCAGAAGGTTTTCCAAATGAATTTTATAAAACCTTTATAGAAGAGCTAATCCCAATACTCCTCAATCTATTCCATGAAGTAGAAAGAAATGGGACTCTCTCAAATACATTCTATGAAGCCAAGATCACATTAATACCAAAGCCAAATAAAGACAGCTTAAGAAAAGAAAACTGCAGGCCTATATTGTTAATGAGCTTAGACGCAAAACTGCCAAACAAAATACTAGCAATGTGCATTCAAAACCACATCAAGAAAAATATACACTATGATGAAGTTGGGTTCATCCCAGGGATGCAAGACTGGTTTAACATACAAAAAAGAATCTATGTAATTTACTACATAAACACAACTAAAGAAAAAAATCACATGGTCATTTCAGTAGATACTGAAAAAGCATTAGACAAAATCCAATGCACATTCATGCTAAAAGCACTGCAGAGAATCGAAATAGAAGGAACATACCTCAATATCATAAAGGCAATACAATAGGCCCACAGGCCAACATCATATTAAATGGGGAAAAACTTCAAGAGTTCCCACTAAAAATAGGAACAAGACAAGGGTGTTCATTATCACCACTTCTGTTCAGTATAGTTACTTGAGGCTCTAGCCAGAGCAAAAAGGCAAGAGAAGGAAATTAAAGGAGTACAAATAGGAAGGGAAGAACTAAAACTGTCCCTTTTTGTTGATGACATGATACTATACTTAGAAAACCCAACAAACTCAACCAAAAGGCTTATAGAACTGATCAACAAATTCAGCAACGTGTCTGGATATAAAGTCAATCTTAAAAAGTCAGAAGCCTTCCTGTATTCCAACCGTAAATCCTCTGAAATAGAAATACAGAAAACAGCCCTGGGCATGGTGGAGCACACTAGTAATCCCAGCATTTGGGAGGCTGAGACTGGAGGATCCGGGTTCTCGGCCAGCCTCAGCTACCTAGTGAGGCACTCCACAACTTAGTGAGACCTTAGTGAGACCCTGTTTCAAAATAAAGAATTTTGAAAACTGGGGGTATAGCTTGGAGGTAGAATGCCCCTGACTTCAATCCCCAGTACCGCAAAAAAAAAAAAAAAAAAAAAAAAAAAAAAAAAAAAAAAAAAAAAAAAAAAAAAAGAAAGAAAGAAAGAAATACAGAGAACATTTCCACTCACGATATTATCTCAAAAAATAAAATATCTAGGAATAATCCTAACCAAGGAGGTAAAAGACCCTTACAAAGAAAATTATAAAACATTGAAGAAAGAAACCAAAGAAGACCTTAAAGGATGGAAAGATCTTCTATGCTCTTAGATAGGCAGAATAAACATCATCAAAATGGCCATTCTTCCAAAAGTGCTACCTTTTTTTAAGAACTGTGTGTTTTATATACTTGCAATACATTGCTTCAGATGACTGCATAATGTTCTAGAATATCTATCTCTTATATATGTTTTATAAGCTTTATTGAAATATAACTCATATGTTGCAAAATTTACCATTTAAAGGTTTACATTCCAGTGGTTTTAGCATTTTAACCAAGTTATGTGACTTTCATCACTATCTAATTTTAGTATAATTTATCCATTACATTTTACTTCTCCATTTTTCCAGCAGTGGATATCCTGATCATTTCTAATTCCTCAATATGACAAAAGTCTTTGTATCTGATTGTTTTGTGAATTTCTCTAGGTATGTATATATAAAGGCTAAGAAGATGTTTTTAGATCATATATTTTCTAGTAAAAAAACCAGAATGGTTTGGAGTATGAGAAAACATCATTATTCTAGTAGTTCATTCTGGAAAATCTCTTGTTATATAGGGAGAGAATTTTGTTCTTTCCTTCTTTGTCCTGTGCTTCTATTTGAATATCTTGATTATTCATCATAGGAATTTTATGGCTGGAGATTCAACTTTGAAATTAGTATTCTGTTATAAATCGCTTGACAGACTATACAGGGTCACATAGACTAAGGAGAAAGGGTATAACTTTGCATTATTATGATACCTAGACTTTTTACACTTTTGTTTTCTGTTTTCCATACAACAATAATATTAAATATATAAGTATATAATAAATATATATATTCTATATAATTGGAGAAGACAAATTAAGAAGCATTGTTAAAATTAAACAAGTAAGTATAAAAGAAAAAGATGTAAAAGATGTGAAACAGAATTTTGGAAAGGAATATAAATAAGAATGCCAAAGGAAAGCAATATCTAATAGTAAGAAAGGAAAACACAAAATATATTTTAAAAAAACCCCAAAATCTCATTTAGTAAGCACCTGAAGGGGTCCCCCACTCACAAGTGATAGGTTCCACCCTCACACCCACCAACTAGCAAAAAGGCCTCTGCTTCCCCCCACCCTGAGGGTTTCAGTAGAGACCACCGAGGAAACTGGATTCCCACTCCTACCCAGCAGAAAAGAGGAGCCACACCCCTATCTGAGCCCATTTGGTGCTTTTATAATAGAACGCTCAATACTATGTAACTTATAATAAACATAAATGCCCTAACTCATACTTCTGGAGACTGGGAATTCCAACAAAGTGCTGGTGTTGGGCCAGGGTCCTCCTGCTATGTCCTAACAGGAAAGAGACCATCACATGGTAGAAAGACAAAGCCAGAGACAGCAAGAGGGAGCAAGCCCACTCCTACATTAATAAACCCTCTCCCCTTAATCCCTTTAGTCCATTCCTAAAGGTGGGCCCTTAAATCCCAAACCCTACTAAGGGTCTCTGCTCTTAATACCATTACAATAGCATTTAAATTTCAACATGAGTTTTGAAGGGGACAAACATTCAAACAAGTGATTGCACACAGAACTGTATTTCTGACTGCTTTTTGAGGATAATTAAGATGATCAAAGGAATAACTATTTAAAGATGAATGAAATGTGACATTTTTTAACTTACAGATATTATACCAATAGGGGAATAATATTTAGGTTATTAGCATTATACAATTATACTTGAATGATTGGTTTTCTAGATGACTGCCTGAAAACTGATATTAAAGAAGTTCTAGGACTTCAGCCTGCCATAGATGCCTATTTTCTTGAAGCTAGATGTTCACTTTGTAGCTTTGTGTTCTTTTAGTAAATCTAGACTAAGTCTTTGTTAATAAGATCTTAAAAATATAGTTTCTAAACATGAGTTTAGAGTATATGTAGACTAGCAATAATAACTGCATGGAATTATAGTTGTTTTCTTTTTTCTATCAGTATTATTACCATTTAGGGGTGCCTTTTGGCAGACTTTCATGAAAATAACATGAGTTTAAACTAACTGTTGTATTACTTACCAGAAATGATTGAGAAAATATTTGCATGTATTCTATAATGTATGGATTTTAGAATTTTTTGCATGTCGGCATAGCTATAGTGTAATAAAGTGAGCTGTACAATGAAGAAATTTAGGAGGTGTAAATGGATAATAATTGTTCATTTAGAATATGTCTCTAAGGTGCATATGCTCTTTGTATCTCCGATAAGATTAACAAAGAAGGAGATAAAAAGTCCATCTAATTTATAAATACCATTTGATAGAAGTTATCACTTTGTAATTTCCATTTTTGCTGAAAAGCTACAAGAGGCAGTGAAAGATCACCCTTCTTAAACCTTGATCATGTGTTTAGGTAGGACTATTTAAAGAAAAATAGAAAAAAAAGTGAAAAGGCAAGAAAAAACATGTTTATTTAAAAGTGCACTATGACAACATGAGCTTTACTGTTTCAGATCTGTTATATATTATTTTACCTCCACAGTTGGTTTTGTAAGATGATTAATGGGAGCAATACTTTGATAAATATACTTAAAGACTTAACCATATTTCATAAAAACCCTAATCTTTGTGATAGGATCTGTTTTATTGTATTAGGCAATATTAAATTGACTTTCTATATCAGACAGTGTAGCGACAACCTGGTAAAGGTCAAAACAGAGAACACATGGATGAGTGGGAGATAAATGACTATGGAATCTGGAGATCTAAATTTTGTTACTAGTTTTCATATCAATTAAGGTCCATTTAATTTGCCTCCTGCTCCTGATATTCTAGTCTGGGAATTCAATACTGCTTTTCAGTACTACTTCAGTACTTTGATTTTTGTTGCTAAGAAAGATTTTCCAACCATTACCTCTTTCCTGGTTGTATGATAATCTTGGTCAAGCCATTTTACTTTTATGTGTCCATTTTTTCAGAGTAATAATGTAAAAATT
Organism: Graphiurus murinus; assembly: GCA_004027655.1. Classification (NCBI taxonomy): domain Eukaryota; kingdom Metazoa; phylum Chordata; class Mammalia; order Rodentia; family Gliridae; genus Graphiurus; species Graphiurus murinus. Next base: position 25,890 of record PVLC010009760.1, read on the forward strand.
ATACTTATGAAAGACTTACTAGTACATAGGATATCTCAATGTTTGCTTTTATTGTTGTCATTATGATTATGATTGTATCTTTGAAGTTGTCACAGTATGGAAAAATTTCACCTGCATTTGCAGGAAAGGTATATATATATACATAAATATATTACTCATTTATTTTTTGTTTTATTGGTACATTGTAATCATACATTGTTGTGAGTTACAAACTGGTAGAGGCATACATGCACACAGGTCTCATTAACCCTTCCCCAATTCCTGCTCCATTCTTTCCCCCCTCCCCCCTTCTCATGTTTGGTTTAGTGATTGACTTTGGTATGTTTGTGAATGTACAACCTGTGCATTAGCCGGCCCCCCCCCCCCATTACCTTCAGATAGGTCACATTCTTAGCTGATCTAAGGTTTTCCTTCTTCATCTGGAGTCTCTCCTATGACCTACTTTCTCCCTAGCTTCTTCAAATTAGGGAGAGTATCCAATTTTTGGATATGTTTATATTAAGAAAGCTTGCCTACTGTGAGCACAGAAAGTTAACAGGTTTAGAACTCTGTTCTCTAATCTGGTTGTATAGTATCTAGATTGAGAATTCAATTAGGTATCTGAGAAGGATCTATTTTACCTCTTCAACTCCTTTGTTGTTCTCCTTCCACAGGTTAGATGGCAGATAACACTGGTGTTCTGTTTTTATATAATTTTAGTAATTTTGAACTAAAATGATATATGATCACTAATGATATTGTTTATTAAATTATATTTAATTATGTATCATTTGGGAGTTCAAAATATTTTTTGTCTTTTTTTTTTTTTTGGAACTGGGGATGGAAGCCTGTGCGCTACACTTGCAAGGCAAGCACTTTGCCACTGAGCTGTATCCCAACCCCAGTCTGAGAAAGAGCCAACTTTAGGACAACTTAAACCTGAATTGTGTGTCTTCTGACAAGCACATATGACTCTGAAGAGCTAACTCTTAAAAGGGACTTGATTCCTTTGTTCAGGGAGAATCCAGGGTTGATTTTGAACTCTTAAGTTCACTGGCTTCTCCAGTTTGTTAGCAAATCAATAAGTTCCTTTTTCCTTCTTAAAACAAAAAACCAAACAAAAAGATTTGTAGAGGTAACTAAACACTTGAATATTTAATATTTATAATATTTAAGTATTTTAATTATGTATTTTACTGAGGAAAAATATGCAGTGTTGAAAAATTGAGAAGTTTTTCATGTTTGAGGGATTTGGAAATTAGTAATAAAATATTTTTAATCACTTGGTAAGTTCTTCCTCGTAGACTATGGATAATATAAAAATCTATAAAATTTGTTCAGGAATTATCATGTTTATATGATTGAGGCTTTCTGCTTATGTGTAAGAAAAGCAAACATGGAAAACATGAACTACCATTTAGTTATAAAGAATGATAGGATGCTGGGCATGGTGGTGCACACCTGTAATCTTAGTACTTGGGAAGCTGCGATAGGAGGATCCCAGTTTCACGACCATCTTCAGCAACTTAGCAAGACTCTGAGCAATCAAGTGAGATCCAGTTTCAAAACAAAAACAAAAATAAATAAAAAAAAGGGCTGAGGGTGTAGCGTGGAGGTAGAATACCTCTGAGTTCAATCCCTAATCCTCCCACTCCATACACACAATGAAAGACATTGATAACAGGTATAATTTAGTATTCTGCATCTGAAATACAGGTTGTAGTACAGAGAAGATGTCATCTGACAGCAAGTTGTCTATTAGAAAAAGAGAAAACTTTTAGGGATGTTCAAGATGGTAGACTGATAAGAGTTATTAACTAGTTTTCTTCTTTTCCTCTTTCCTCTAAATCTTAATGAAATGATTGTAAACACATGCAAAAAGGAATAAGTCCATAAAAATGTTGGAAGAGATTAGAGATTTTGATGAATATATGAAAGTTGGAATCCTAATAATTAAAATCCCAATAAGTATAAATCCAGGGAAGGATAAGGCACAGTTTGCAGTCCCAAGCGAATACTGCAGGAGAAGTTGGAACCATTGTTCTGAGTAAAATTTGGAAGAGACCTAAATCTAGCAACTCAATAAAGAGCAGCAGCCAGCAGGAGTCATTAATTAATGGGATTTAGCTGAAAGAGTGGAGTCACTCCCCGTAGGAATGGGAAGGGTGGAATTGAGTGATACAGAGTAAGAACATTTATTGAAGAGTTTTAAGCATTTGGGAGGTCTCTCATCTCTGGCTTGCCTATTTGCTTTCTGCTTATTCCATTAATATGAAGCCTGCCAGTCAGTATTTCTAGTTAATGTTTATAACTCACAGTGTATTCTCTATTCCAGTAGGAAGTAAATAATACCACAATTACAGCATAATTTTCAGTTTTACATGTGTGCACATGTGTATGTTTGTATTCCTAGTTTTTCATTCATAAATATAAATAGGTAACAAAGTATTATTGGGCACTTGAGCAAAATGAATAGCACAAAATAAAAGGCTCATGATGAATAAACATTTGTTGTTGGAGAAAACAGATATTTCAGGAATAGGAAAACGTGTGTGTGTGTGTGTGTGTGTGTGTATGTGTGTGTGTGTATCCTCAGAAAATTGTTGTAGATACAATTACAAAATGAGAATTGAATGCTTTGGAATAGAAGCACTTACTGAAATTTTTGGAAATAAAAAATATATTTAAAAAAGCCATAAGAACAAAAGGCAGCAAGATAAAGCAGATGTAATTGCCCAGAAAAGTAGAACAAAAGCTAAAGATGCAAAACACTGAAAGATAAATTAACAGATACAGTAGACTGTGCCTAATTAGGAGTTCTAAAAAGTGAAAATAAGTGGGGTGGGGAATATTAAAAAGATAATAGGGTACAATTTTCTTTTTTTTTTTGCGGTACTGGGGACTGAACCCAGGGGCATTCTACCTCCGAGCTACACCCCCAGCCCTATTTTTTTTATTCTTTATTTTGAAACCGGGTCTCACTAAGTTGCGGAGTGCCTCACTAGGTAGCTGAGGCTGGCCGCGAACTCGGATCCTCCGGTCTCAGCCTCCCGAATGCTGGGATTACAAGCGTGCGCCACCACGCCCGGCTCGGTACAATTTTCTTGATCTAAAGAAAGTCATTAATTTTCATATTGAATGAACCCACTGAGTGTTGAACAAGATGAATGAAGAAAGACTCATCTGTGGTGAACTCCATTTGGGTAGAGTTTTAGAATTACAAGGGTACAGAAAAGTTTCTAGAAGCTTTCAGAGGAAAAAATGTAGTAACCCACAATGGAGACAATTAAATTTGCATAGGCAGTCGTGGAAACCAGAATTCCATGGTGAAATATGTTTATAATTCTGAAGGAAGATGATTTGGAACCCAGAATTGTATATCCAACCAACTGTGAATCTGAATTAAGGGGGGGAAAGAACTTGGCATTTTCAGACATTTGATGACTCCCAGTTTACCTCTCATCTAGTCTCTCGAGAAAAAAAAAAAAAAAAGGAACCAAAAGAAGAGAAAAATAAGGGCTCTTGGAAACAGTGGAGCTAACCCAAGAATGCAATGAAAAGATATTACAAAATAACAGCTGTTCAGCAGCTCTTGAAAGGAGTTGGTCCAAGTTTAAAAGGAATTCAGAGGCTTCAAGAAAAATGCTTATTTTATTTGAAAATATATGATTAAAGAAGTAGAAAACTCAGTGATATAATAAAAGCATGGTTTTTTTTTTTTTTTCAACAAGAAGAAAAAACAATTAGAAATTTCATGAAACACAAAAAGCCACGCAGGAAGGTGATAGTCCAAATACAAAACAGTATGGCATAATTTTGAACAATTGATGAATTGACATTGACATTTGGAATGTAGTCTTTAGAGCAGTACTGTTTTAAGATACTGTTGTTATATCCTGTCACAGTTATTGGTTCTGAACATTATATATTTAATACTTTAAATTTTAAATATTTACTAATTTTAATTTTTGCATCAATCAATAAAGTTAAAGATAATTGTAGTTAGAGAATAGCCTATAAATGCAAACTATAACAATATAAAAATAACTATGAGCCAGGCATGGTGGTGCACGCTTATAATCCCAGCATTTGGGAGGCTGAGACCTGAGGATCCGGGTTCGCGGCCAGCTTCAGCTACCTAGTGAGGCACTCCGCAACTTAGTGAGACCCTGTTTCAAAATAAAGAATAAAAAATAGGGCCGGAGGTATAGATCAGAGGTAAAATGCCCCTAAATTCAATCCCCAGTACTGCAAACAAAACAAAACAAAAACAATAAACAAAAACCAAAAACCATGTCTGATAAAAGCTGAGAGATATAAGAAAGGAGGGGAGGTAAAAGTTTAGATATAATAATTTCCTTTACATATAAGTTGATAAATAATAGGAAATGAAATGTTATAAAATAACCCAAAAGAATGAAAAATGATATAAATAACAAGAATTGTAGGGGTTAGGGGCCAGGCTAGTTTAGAGTTAGCATAACAGCAGTGAATTCCTTTGTTATTGATAAATCAATAAATAAATGACATACATATTATTGTGTTATCACAGCTGAGTAGCTAATATCACCACTAAAATGTTCTCAGTTGTTAGTTCATCAAGGGGCTGGACATATTTACTTTGATTTTTATTTCCCTATTTTATTATTATTTTTTAAAATCAGGGGTGAGTATGGTGTGGGGGTTCTCATCATATAGATTATAGTGTGTATAGAATAGCCAAAACTATTCTACCACAAATATTCACCACTTTTCACCCAAACATCTTTCTCAGCTTCACACTGTTATATCCAGTGGTTTTGTCTCTAGATGATGGCCCATGTTGTAGACTTTAGTCAGCTCAATGCAGATTCATTATTAGTCATTGCAAAATGAAATTGTAGTCATATAAAAGATGTAGCATTTCATAGATCCCCCTAAAGTTAATATTTATGGTCAAATAGAATCACCAACAAATGTGGAATTGGCAGCTAATAGCTTGAATAAACTTGAGAAATCTAATTTTTTCCCCCCAAGTTAAGGTACCAGTTAAAAACCTTTCTCACTATTTACTATTAAATGTTAGGTCTTGTTGACAAAAAATTCACTTTGTGGACTTTGTTTAGATTACTTAGTTTTAGATAATATGGACTTTTAAATTATTTATTTTAGTTTTGTTTAAGTTAAGGAAAATGCACATAGAATATAGCTTTGGAGGCTAAGGAGACAAAGTAAAAAATCATCATTTTGCCAGTCAGTATTTAGACTTAGTCCACACTGTTGAGACTAAGTGTCAATGAGTTAGTTACACTGTATACTGAGGTGACAAAATGAAGTCTGTTTTGTTGATGATAATTCGAGATGTCTAACTCATTGAGTTGTGTATGTTGGAAGAATATACTACAATACCACTTTAAAGTAATTTTGTGATTGTTATAAACCCATTGTAAACAAAATGGTCAAAAGAACACAATATTGGAACTGACAGACCTGAGGGACATGATTGTACAAGGGGCTTGGAAATAATTGCATACACTCAGTCGAGTATGTAGTACTTGTAGTGGGAAGTAACTTTTACAACAAAGGCATTGGCAAACAAGCTAGTCCTACAAATAGCTAGGGGAAAAGAAGTCTAGAACAGATTGCTGAACATATTCCAGTATTTCCATGCATAGTTATTATTATTTGTCATTGAACCCAAATGAAAGAATTTAGAGGAATGCTGATGTTAAGCTGTGACAGAGGAGACCTTATGATTAATTTGTTAAAGATGGGGAGTGATGAAGCATTCAATGATGTAGTTTTATAGTGTAGGCTAAAATATATTGAATAATATATTTAATTTTATTTTAGAAATTTGTATAGGCAGATCACAAAAAATATCTATAGTGTCCATTATTTTGTAAAATAAACTTTGTCATAATGCTCAAGGCCTGTAACATATTGTTAGTACCATCTTAATAGTTTTACCTAACGACTAAATGATTTTAGGTTATAATTGTTTTGTCTCTACATTAGAAATGAATTTAGTGGCTTTATTTTTAAAGATCTCTGTTTTCATATTTTAAGTTGAACTTTTTTTTTTTTTTTTTTTTTTTTGCGGTACTGGGGATTGAACTCAGGGGTGTTCTACCTCCGAGCTATACCCCCAGCCCTATTTTTTTTTATTCTTTATTTTGAAACCGAGTCTCACTAAGTTGCGGAATGCCTTACTAGGTCGCTGAGGCAGGCCGCGAACCCAGATCCTCCGGTCTCAGCCTCCCGAATGCTGGGATTACAAGCGTGGGCCACCACGCCCAGCTAAGTTGAACTTTTTAAAAAAGTAAAATACAATAATTTTATTTGGTTTGAGAGCTCCAGTTTATTTCTACCCTACTTTATACCCGTCTATACGAGTAAATATATTTATCATCACTTTCATTTTTCACTTCTACAACTAAACTATATTTATATTGAACTTAATGCCTTTGAGATCTAAAACTATGCAGTATACTGGTTTACTTGGCATTGATTTTTCTATTAATTTTTGCATCTGGTTGATATTACTTAACTAAATTTAGGAATATTCATTCTTTACTATTCCACTTTTGGGGGAGTATTTCTTTATAAGAGAAGTTTACTGGTATTTTAAGTTTTCCTTTCTATTGAAGAATAAATTTTATATACATAGCCTTTTGAGTTTGTCACAAATAAAAAAAGAGTAGAGCCTGTCATATTTAAATTTATTATTGGGCTGATAATACTTCAATCACAATTCAAGAAGATCCCTGGCAAATTTATAGTATAGTCCTAGAAACTTATTAAACATTAAATTGATTTATGTCGAGGTGGTTAATTTAACAGTATCAGCAAAATAAATAAAAATGTCAGTCTATTCAAGAATGTATATTATAGGTAATTTTAGTTGCTTTAGCAAATCTAAGTATTAGCAAACAGCTTTATAAAATCACTTTTCAGTTTTTACTCTTAAAGAAAATCAATTAAGGTTCATTCAGTCCTTGTTTTAGTTTCCATCTCTCTTTGACCAATGATATGTATTTATATGAAAATAGCTCTTTATTGATGTAGCATAAGTACTTCTATTACCATAGTTTGACATGTAAAATTCCACATTTTCTATATCTGAAAGTGATCAAATTCCTTGGATAATTCTTGGCCTTTATAAACATTTTTATTGTGCTGAAAATAAGAAAACAGTGATATTGAAAGCCTGTACTTTTCTAACATATGGCTTCAATTTTCATTTTAATCAGAATATGGAAGTCATTACTCTGACATCTGAACCTGAGGTAGCAATAAAAAATTATCACTAACAGGACAGCAGACACAATTTATTTTGTGTTTATTACTGGGTGGCCCTCTTGAAACTTTCCTGAAGTTAATTGATTCCAGATATTAGAAAATTGCAATTAAATTACTAGATTTATTTTGGATGCATTTAAGTAGAGCTGTCTTATTAGGATTGGTATGAAGTAGTGGTTAATATTAAAATTTATGTCATGTAGAAACCATCAAACCATATATGTATATATAGTCATTGTATATATATATGTATATAATATCAATTGAAAGGATTAATTTGAAAGCACTAAATGGCTTATTAATTATAGTTAATATATCTGAAATGAAGAATGATGGTAGAAAAAGATTTCATATTTTAGTCTAGATATACATTTTTTTTTTTTAGGTACTGGGGATTGAACCCAGGGGCATTCTACCTCCGAGCTACACCCCCAGTCCTATTTTATTATTCTTTTTATTTTTGAAACGAGGTCTCACTAAGTTGCGGAGAGCCTCTCTAAGTAGCTGAGGCTGGCTGCAAACCCGGATCCTCTGGTCTCGGCCTCCCAAGTACTGGGATAACAAGTGTGCACCACCATGCCCGGCTCTAGATATACTTTTATAGAGTGGAGATATAATGCTTGTATAATACAATAATTTGTAGTATGAGATGAAATTTCATTACTTTCCAAACTTTATTTGAACTAAGATAGATATTCACAGTGTTTTAAAATATGTCCATAAACTATTAAAGCAAATTTACTTCCAAGAATGAAAACACTTAAATGTATAATATTCCATGGCTGAGAACTTTGTTGCCTTGAATTAAATTTCGAGGATAATTTTAATTAATTCACCTGGCAAATTTTGACTCTTCATATGTTGAGTTAAGTGTTGTGGAAACCACGAGAAATTGAAAAACTCAAGATTTAATGGGGTGTAGGTATCAGTAAACATATACATTCAACATAGTAAGGGAAATATTATTTTAGTAATGTGAAGAAGGAACAGAACAACTACCAGGATATGTGGGGAAAAGTTTTCTGAGGAGGCTGCATTTGAAGAATGAATTAAGAATTTTCCAGATAGGTAAGTAGGGCAAAGGGAATTCTCAGCAGAGGGAGGATTTTGTGCACAAAGGAAGTCCTAAGTTGGCCTGGAATATATTTATCCTTTTGATGATTTATTCAGTTTTTTTCAGCTAACACGTATTGTGCACCTACTTGTGTACCACCTGCAGAGTGCTGTAGCTATCATAGCAAACCTGATGGGAATGTTCCTATCATTAAATTCAGTCTAGTGTGGAAGAATAATTACAATTGTAGTGGATGTGTTATAGGTGTATGTAACAATGTTAAATATAGGAAGAGCTTCAGTAATATTAAAGATTGGTTTGAGATGGGATTGAAGGGGAAAGATTTGGTCTAATAATTTGGTCTAATTATATATTGTACACAGTAATTTAAATAATTCTGTTTTAAGAGTTAGCTACAGAAGTTCCACATTACAGCCAAACTTCTTAAGACAATCATTCTGAAAGTTCTCTTAAGGATGGATTATAGTAAGCATAGTTGATAACATGGTTAATTAGGTATTTATAGTGGTTAGTCAACAGTTTTAATTGTTTAGAATTGGCATGTAGGCAGGAAAGATACTGGAGTGTGTCAATCCACATGTAAGTTTAAAATATACGTTTATTAGTGCATTGTAATTGTACGTCACAGTGAAGTTCAATGTTATACAAACATATACACACAGAACTTGATGAGTTTCCCTCTGTGTCCTCTCCCCCACTCCCCCCTTCCTTGATCATGTTATTGGGATTGGTATTGAGACCATCATATATTGACATAGTATCATTTGAACTGTTTCCTTCATCAAGCCTTCTTTTTCCCCTCAGTAACCTCCTCCCCTAATCTTCTTCTGCTATTCTACTAGTCTCTCTCCTCATTTATCAGAAATCCCTTTTGTTTCCTATTTATTCTCCTGCTTCTACAGATGTAAGGAAACATGTGACCCTTGAGTTTCTGAGTCTGGCCGATCTCACTTAGCATAGTATTCTCTATTTTCATACATTTTCCTGCAAATGGCATAATTTTGCTCTTCTTTATGGCTAGTAAAATCTCATTGTGTGTATATACTATAGGTTCATTATTCATTCATCTGTTGATGGGTGCCTGGGTTGGTTCCATAATTTGGCTACTGTGAATTGTGCTGCTATAAACATGGATATGCATGTATTACTATAGTGTTCTGACTTAAGTTTTTTTGAAAGATCCCCAGGAGTGGTATAGCTGCATCATAGGATGGTTCCATAACTTTTTCAATTACTCTTGATACTACTATCAGAAGATCTCTACTGGATATTTTCTGCTTGCTGTATATAACAGAGCAAATTGTTTCATTTAACTTTCCCTCATACTGTTGACTACTGCCATCTTATTTATTTTACAAAAACATCAAACTGTTTTTGACTAGCAGCTTTGTTTTTTGCTAGTCTTTTGCCAAATCTTGATTTATTTTAAACCATTTCTCATGATAAAAATCTCTAGTTTTTGTTTGTTCTTTTAATTTTTTAATCTGTACAGCTACTACTCAGTCATATTTCACTGATATTCTGCAGATCCATTTTAGAACTTTCTCTCAGGCAGTAATTCCCCTCTCAGACATTAAAATTCAAGTCTCAAAACTGGCATTTTTTTTTCCAGTTTAAATACAGGTAGGAATTTTTTTCTGGCTGTGTGAGTCTTTGGTCCCTCTGGAAACTACTAAACTTTTCCAGTTTAGGATAAGAACAGCCATAGATGATATGTAAATAAATGAACATGAGCCAGGAATGGTGGTGCATGTTTGTATATCACAGTACTCTGGAGATTGAAACAGAAGGATCACAAGTTGGAGATTATTCCCAGCAACATGAGGCCCTCCCCAATTTAGTGAGACCTTGTTTCAAAATAAAAGTAAAGTAGGCCTGGGGAGACAGGCATGGTGGTGCATGCTTGTAATCCGAGTACTTGGGAGACTGAGACAGGAGAATTGCAGGTTCACGGCCAGCCTTAGCTACTTAGTGAGGCCCTCCACAACTTAGTGAGACCTTGTTTCAAAATATAGAATAAAAAATAGGACTGGGAGTGTAGCTCGGAGGTAGAATGCCTTTGGGTACAATCTCAAGGATTGCAAAAAAACCAAAAAAACAAAACGAAAAATAGGCCTGGAGATGTAGCTCAGAGGTAGAGTGCCCCTAGATTCAGTCCCCAGTGCCACACACAAAAATAAACAAATAAATAAATAAAATAAAAAATAAATGACAATGGCTGTGTTCTAGCAAAAGTTTCTAGATATTGGAACTTGGATTTTATATAATTTTCACACATCAAGAAATATTATTCTTTTGACTTTCAAAAACTGTTATTATCTAGGGCTGTCTTGACAAATGGCCATAAACTTAGTGCCTTAAAACAATATTTATTCCTTCCTACTTCTGGAGGCTAGAAGCTTAAAGCAAGGTGTTGACAGGGCCATGTTCCCTCTGGAGTCTGGGGAAGAATCCTTCCCTTTCCTCTTTCAGCTTCTGGTGTCTGTGACAATCCTTGGTATTTCTTGACTTGTTGCTGTGTTATTCTAATCTCTGCCTCTGTCATCACATGGCCTTCTTCTCTGCATGTCTGTGTAACTTCGTATTTCAATTCCCTTTGCTTTGTCTTGGAAAGATATCAGAAGTTGCGTCTGGCATTCACTTTAATACAGTATGACTTGTCTTTCACTTGATCACATCTATAATGACCCTATATACAAATAACATTGCGGAGACCTTATTTCCAAATGAGTTCACATTCATGCCTATCAGGATCATACTTATCATTCATGGAAATTATATCTAACCCAATATCTAACTAGTTAAAAAATATAAAAGTTATTCTTAGCCTGTGGGCCACACAAAACAAGTGATGGAGCAGACTTGGCCATGGGTTGCATTTATTGAGCCTTCGTCTAGCCAGAGATGATTTTTTTTTTCCCAGTACTGGAGATTGAACCTGGGGGCATTCTACCTCCAAGCTACACCCCCAGTCCTTTTTTTATTCTTTATTTTGAAACAGGGTGTTACAAAGTTGCAGAGTGCCTAACTAGGTAGCTGAGGCTGGCCGCAAACCCGGATCCTCTGGTTTCAGCCTCCCAAATGCTAGGATTACAAGCATGCGCCATCACACCTGGCTGCCAGAGATGATTTTTAACTTATTATTTGATCAAACATCTTATCCTTATTGGGAAACAAGGTAAGAATTAACATTTATTGAACCCCTACTATCTTCCAAACATTGTGTTGGGTGCTTTTGACATTTTGCATCTTGTTTAATCTTCAAACCACTCTATAAGGCAAATGTTATTCTCATTAGCAGCTCATGAAACAAACTGAGAATATTATGACATTTACTCATTCAAGCTTACAACACAGAGCTAGCAGATAGTGAATTCAGGATTCAAATCTGCACCTGAAACTGACAATAATGTTTTTCTGTTTTCTACTCTATCACTATAGTCTCAATGTATGTGGTGACTTTATATTGCTCCTTGAAATTCATAATCCTGAATCTCTTGTTCTAGTGTGTTTTCAAATCCATGTATTTAAAATACCTATTATAGTTGCCTTGGCTTTATAAACAGAAACAAATTTAGATAGCTTAAAAATCAGAATTAAGGGAAGGATGCTTAGATGGCTCTCAGAATTGTTGGAAATGGTAGTCAAGTCTCAGGACAGGGCAGCTGTGGAGAACATAGCAGTAGGATCTTTTATGATACTTCCATTGAAGTGACTCAGCTCCATATTCCCTTATTTCCACCTTGCCATTAACCTCAAATTTCAATTCTTTGGAGGAAGAATCTGACTGGCCTAACTTGGTTATGATCTTATCCCGGATCAAATGACCATAGCAAGGAGGAAACAACAAGAGAAAGGGGTATGGCTCAAATGGGACCTCAACGTTGTTCCTCATGAATGAGAGGACACCTCCAATGTCTTCAATGACTTCTTTGTATCATACACGTTCATGAGGTTCCTGGTTGCTACAGGGGATCACAAGGAATAGTCTTCATTAATTCATGATGTGTGCTTTATTTCCTGGTCATGTACTTATGGCAGTGGTAAATCTAAGCTTAGAAATATTTTCTTTAGATTATATTCTCTCCTATTGTCTAATGACACTTAGTTCCTTATTCTATAGTAGCAGTTTCCTTTCTTCACTCCTCCTTTTTCCTTCCCCTCCTTCCCTTTCTCCTTCTTTCACCCTCCTTTTCCTTGTCCATTTCTCTCTCATTATACTGCTAAGTCTTTTTGGAATAGACACTTTATTTAATCATACTTATTTTCTAAAGTTTGAAGCAGAAAGTGAGCTTACTGGCTTCTTTGCTTTGATGTCACAAATGTTTATTGAATGCTTGCTATATGCCTGACATTATTCTAGGTTTTGGGTCCAGGACACAAATAAAATAGTCAATGCACCTATCTTTGTGGAACTTGCATTCTAGAAGAAAAGCAGGACAATGATGAGATAAGTAAATAAATAAAAATATGTGTCAGTGCTGGGAGCGATGGTGCATGCCTCTAATTCCAGTATGGGAAGCTGAGACAGGAAGAGCACAGGATAAAGGGCAGCCTCAACAACTTAATGAGACCCTCAGCAACTTAACAAGACCCTGTTTAAAAAGTAAATAAATAAAAAGGGGCTAGGAGTATAGCTTAGATGTTGAATGTCCCTTGTTTCAATCCCTAGTACAAATATATAATATAATATGATATAAGTATAACATATGTATAATATAAATACATATATAGTATATATATACATATGTATGTGTGTATATTTACACACACACACGCACACACACACACATACACACACACCACAACGTCAGTAGTAGTATGAGCTAAGTAGAACATAAGTAATAATGTGCTTAGACTGACTGCTAGGTAGCCAAAATTCTTTTGATTTGAAAAGGCTTCTCTGAAGAGATAGTATTGCTTAGGCCCTGAATGATATGAAGGAGCTAGATCTTAAGAAAACCTCTCCAAAAGTGTTTAGGGAGAGTGAATAGTAAGTAAATTGGCCCCTAGATGGGAATAAGTTTAAACCATTTAATTTATAGCCAAAGAGACTCTTAGGACTGGACAGAATTGTATGAAATAAGGTTGGAATGATAGGCAAAAGACATGTCATATTTAGGACATTGTAAGTCCTGGTAATGAGTTTAGATTTAAGTATAATAGAAAACCATTGTTGACGTAAAAAGCAAAAAAGTGATATGATTTGTGTTTAAAGTTATTCTAGCTAATTCAGGAAGGAGAAAGGAAGAACAAAAGTTTTGGAAGCTTGGGGTGGGGTGGGGCAGTATCTAGATATTCTCAGTCCATTATAGCAAATTATAAGAACTGCAGAAGATTTATATGCAAGTGCCTTACAAAATTTATTTAATTAGGCCTTATAGTTTAAATGAAAATAAATTTTAGTTGACTCTAAAAATGTATAGTAATTTGTTTTACTTTTAACAAGGCAAATTTTGCAATCAGTATTGGAATACATACCTTTTCTCTATCTGCTGTTTCTATCTGTCCTTTCACAGTTATTTTCAACAGTGTTATCAATAAACAATATTACATTGATACCTACAGTACAGCATGTTCCAAGACAGTTTTACTTGTAGTATTGAAAATATTAGCATTATCCTTTACTAATACAATTTATTCTGAATTTCATTCTAATGTACTTTGATTGAGAAACAAAGGGGTGAATTGCAGCTAGCATAACATTAAATATCCATGATTTTGGGGAATAGCCATGGGAGTGTTAGATCAGTTGTCTTATTGGTCATGAAGTAGAAAAGGTTTAGAACCTCTGTTTTAGATAGAGAGTAAACATTTTATTTGTTTTCTTAACCCTTTTATTATTATAGTAAGAAACTGTCTTTTAAATTAGAACATATGTATATGAAAGTGTCCTGTTACTTTTTTTTTTTTTTTTTTTTTTGGTGGTACTGGGGATTGAACTCAGGGGCATTCTACCTCTGAGCTACACCTCTAGTCCTATTTTTTATTCTTTATTTTGAAACAGAGTCTCACTAAGTTGCAGAGAGCCTTACTAAGTAGCTGGGACTGGCTATGAACTCGGATCCTTCTGTCTCAGCCTCTCAAGTACTGGGATTACAAGGATGCACCACCATGCCTAGGCTCTGTTACTATTTTAATATTAAATTTTTAATCTTTTTTATTGGTGAGTTATAATCATACATCTTGTTGAAGTTCAGGGTCATAGAGGCATACATGCACACAATACTCATTGATCCCCCCCTCCCCTCCTTCCCATGCTCAGTATAGTGGTTAGTTTTGATAAGTTTGTATATGTACATCATGACCATTGACGTGTTTCCTTCTTCCCTCCTCCCATGTCCCTCATAAGCTCCACTTCTTCACTCAACTAAGATTTCTTCTCCTTTGTCTGGAGTCCCTCCTGTATCTCAATTTTTCGCTGGCTTCCACATACGAGGGAGAACATCTGACCTTTCACTTTTTGTGACTGACTAATTTCACTTAGCATAATATTATCTAGTTCCATTTCATTTCCCTGCAAATGACATATTTTGTTTTCTTTATGGCTGATTAGAATCGCTTTGTGTATATATCCCATAGTTTTATAATCCCTTCATGTGTTGATGGACATCTTGGCTGGTTCTATAGTTTTGCAACTGTGAATTGTGCAGCTATAAGCATAGATATGCATGTGTTACTCTGGTAGTTTAGTTTCCATTCTTTTGGGTAGATACCCAGGAGTGGTATTGTTGGGTCATATGGTAGGTTCATTCCCATTCTTAGGATCCTCTATACTGTTTTCCAGAGTGGTTGCACTAATTTGCAATCCCACCAATAGTGTACTTCTCTACATCCTTGCCAGGATTTGTTATTGTTTGTGTTTTTAATGATTGCCATTCTAACTGGGGTTAGGTAAAATCTCAGGGTAATTTTGATTTACATCTCTCTGATTGCTAATGATGGTGAACATTTTTTCATACATTTATTGGCCATTTGTAATTCTTTTGTGAAGTGTCTATTTAGATCACTTGCCCAGTTTTTGATTGGGTTATATGTTTTTTGGTGGTGAGTTTCTTGAGTTCTCTGTATATTCTAGATATTAGTCCTCTAACAGAGGAGTTGCTGGCAAAAATCTCCTGTCAGCTCTCTGTTGAGGTTCTTGATAGTTTCCTTTGATGCACAGAAGCTCTTCAGTTTAATGCAATCCCGCATATTAATCCGCTTTTTAATTTCTTGTACCTTTGAGATCTTGTTGAGGAAGTTTTTACCTGTGCCTGTATGTTCGAGTGTTGGTCCTATGGCCTCTTCAAGTAAGTGTAAGGTCTCTAGTCAAATTTCCAAGTCTTTGATCCATTGTGAATCGACTCTTATACAGGGTGAGAAAATGGGGTTTATTTCTATTTTTCTGCATATAAATAACCAGTTTTGCCAGCACCATTTGTTGAGGCTTGTTACATTTAAAGTGCCATGCAAATATAGAGCATTTTTAATTCATAGGATCAATACAGTTTTTCTTTTGGTGGTACTGAGGATTGAATACAGGGACATTCTACCTCCATGCTACAGCCTCAAGTCTTGCCTTTTTTTAAAAATATTTTTTTAATTTTATTTGAAACAGAGTCTTGCTAGGTTACAGAAAATCTTTCTAAGTTGCTGAGGCTGATCTCAAATCTGTGATCCTATGTCTCAGCCTTCTAAGTACTGATCAATATGCATATTTTACTGGTGATTTTGAAAATAATTATAATTCATATCTTTATTAACAATCTCTTAAAACTTGATTTTCGTATCTGTCTCTTTAGAAGTCTGAATGATTATGCCTATAGATTATATCTATTTTTATATATGTACTATTTAAAATATTTGCCTCTTAGCTGTGGTGGCTCATGCTTGTCATCACAGTACTTGGGAGGCTGTGACAGGAGGATCGCAGGCTCGAGACAAACCTTAGCAACTCAGGGAGACCCTGCTTCAAAATAAAAAATAAAATAGTGTTAGTGGTGTAGCTCGGAACTAAAATAAAATATCCCTGGGTTCAATTTCCAGTATCAAAATAAAATAAAATATTTGCCTCTGCTTATTTCATTTTTTCAAATGTTTCATAATATTTGTTGTTGATATTATTCATCATTTTATTAAAAAATGATAGTTTAAAAATGACTAATTAAAGCAATTACATTTAACTTTTTGATAAAAATTTTAGTATCCTATATTCTGTTTTTTTTAAGAAAGTTTAATCTTCACTAAAATAGATTTACAAGTGTTAAGGATTTTGTTTTGTTTTTGTCATATAGCACAGTTTATGTGTACACACACACACACACACACACACACAACAGTAGGAGAAGGGATTCATTGATTGTATCCTTAGAATTTAATGTTTTAAAACACATATTTTTGATTTTTGGTGTTAAAATTTCTAAAGAGGTAAAGTCCCCATGAAGTATAGGTTATATATTTTTAGAAGTGCTAGAAGGAAGAATTACATTTTAAAAAGGCTGGTTTTAATTACTAAGTAGGCATATATACTGTATGTGTTTATAAAGTTTATGTTTGGGTTCTGAATTCTTGTTAGAGTAATTTATGATGGAAATAAAAGTTAAGAGCAGAGGCAGACTAGCAGAGGAAATGATGAGAAATTGTGGAATTAAGAGGAATAAATAAGAATTGTAATCTATTATATCTTTTTTAAGAATATACATAGAAGTATAGATTAAAAAGGCTGAGCTCTTTTACGATATATTTATTAACAGTCCCAGCCTGGTAGAAAGCAACATTGCTTGAACTGTTTTGGATGTTTTCCAACTCCTATTTACTTTGTTAAAACCATAACATGGTGGTGTGGTTTCTTTTGAATTAGACAAAGAATTCAATATTGAGTGACTGTTTATAGGTTGTTAAACATTTTAGTTTGGTGTCTGAGGATAATATTTAGCATTGTGTTCAATTAGTGTGAAATAACCAATTAAAGTGCCAGATTCGTAAATGTACTTCAATTAATATAAACTACTAAGGACTCCATTCATTCCAAGTTACTTGCTCTGTGGGTGCCAGCCATGTAGTCTCCATAAGCCAGCCTTTCTGTGGACTAATCAAGATTCATGGCCTCCAGGTTTTGTGGCACTGGTATTTTTGTATCTGGAACTAAACTTTTTCTTTTCATGAGCTTCTTTGTCTTTAGCTTTAGTTCTTTCTCCCATTTTTCTGTATGGAGTTAAACTTGTGTGATTCTCTAGTATAATCAGAAAAGAGTGTAATTTAGTAATGTGTACTAGAAACATATTAAGTAACAAATCCAAATGAAACTTTATGCCATTATAGGAAATAGGCCTTGAGCAGACTAAATTTTCATGAATTCCATTAAAGACATCAGCAGCTTTGTTTCTTCCTACCTATGTTAGGGTCAGATGTTGGTATAATGGTAAAGAAGGCAAGTTTTTGTTTGGTACTTTCATACCTTTTCTAGCAGCTCTTTTCCTAGTTCTGCCACCCCTTGATTATTTTTGTAAATTTCCAATGTCCACAGATATTTGCAACTTAATGCAAATATTTGTTAATGAATGAGAAAAATCCTGAATATTCAACAGAATACATTAATATAAATGTAGTTTCAGGCCATGTCAAAGCAAATGAAGATCAGTTTTGGAGTTGGGAGGAACTTGTAACTTTTCTTAAATTCATATAGGCATATGAGTGGTCCATTTGATCATTCTGGGTCTAGAATCTCACTTTGGCTTTATTGTATTTGGTTCCAGTTATTCTCTGAGTTGATTACACAGACAGCAGAGAAATTGCTATAGATACAGTTACATAGTCTAGTAAAACTCAGTTTCTCACATTTCTAACTTTTCTTAATATTCCTGTTAAGAATGATGCAGGCAAAAACCCAAACCCAAACCTCTAAACAAACAACAGACAAACAAGCAAAACCTCAGAATATTAGAGCTGAAAAAAAGTAGCCCCTCTATACTTTGATTATACCTTTCTTCCTAGTCTTAATTGTGCTTGTGTGTGCATGTATGTTAGTATATATGCTTGCATGCATGTGCATATATGCATGTAGACCTACTTGTTTCAAATCTCCTATTGGTTTGTACTTCTCTGACACTAGAACTTTGCTCCAGTTGTTCCAATTCTCTGAATGCTCTTTTTTCCTTATAGGTTTCCATTGCTTGTAATAAGAGAATCTTCACCAGAGGAAGTGTCTGTGATTTTCTTGCTACTAAGAGAAGGTTAAGGAAATGCTTTTGATTACTGAGTCACTGAGGTACCATTAAATAGGTAGTCAATAAATATTTATTGAACTGTTAATAATTGCACTTCAAAGTATCTTTAGATACTTTCAGGACACTTGCTGACCTTTGTTTTGCTAACTCCAAGAAAAATATTACTGGGAAATGAACTTTTATCATTGATGGTACCATTGCTACAACCATGTTGGGAAACAATTTGGTACTTTTTAATAAAATTGAGTATGTACACATTCCTGCAACTCATCAATGCTTTTTGAAGTATATATTACATTTTTACCTAGGTATAGAAATCCGGAGAAACCAAAAGGAACATTTAGAGCAGTGCACTTATGATGATGAAAACTGAGTTAAACTCAAGGATGCATCAGAAGTTGAATGAATAAGTAAATTGTATGTCTGTGCTTTGGAATGCTATCTGATTTAGAAGCTTCAGTTGGCTCTAAGGAATTCCAATGACTTATTTATTCCAAATGCCTGTTGGGTTATCTATTTGGAAATGAAGTAACTTTATTTTACTTAGAGTGAAAGCTTAATTCTGAATATCTGGGTTTTTATTTACTTATTTATTTTCAAAGAGTTAATGTAGATTTATTCTTAACACGTGGAATATACAGCATAAAGATTTCATACTGAATAAATGATATTCATTAGGCCAAAAAGGAAAAAAAGGAAAAATTTACATCAAGTTTTACCTACATTGTTGAAATACAAATAGCAGATTTTATCAATAAAAAACTATCTCAGTTGTGTTTCTTCATCCAGAACTTCAATTGAACCTAGAACTTTTTCATACCTTGATTAGAAAGAAAACAAAACAAAAACCCAGAAAAAAAAAAAACTATAACTTGATTGGTTGCTGAGATAGCAAGTACTTTTTACAGAAACCTGTGCAGCATTGCACCAACAGGGGTGATGTCTGGCAAGAGATTAAATAGCTGTGTCTTACTTTGTGGAGGTCACCAACTTGTTAACTTGTGTCACACTATAAAGGGGTAGCTGGGAAGGGGACCAAACTGTGGGGACCCACACACACGCGCGCACGCACGGCAGCGCAGCCGTAGCAGTTAAAGGTTAAAGGTGTTGTAGGTTCACACATGATACTTTAGGGGAAAAGCCTTTTTTCTTTTTCTCCTTAACATTTAACTAAAAACATTTTAAAAAACTACAGCTTGCTGCTGACCCAGTGTCTTCTCTCATTTCCATGTGAGACATGAATATCTGGGTTTTTATATGTTGTTACTTTTTGATTTTTAAATATAAAGCCCCTACTTGCTCTATAAATAAACTTATTAGTGGTATAGGTAGATAGTTGGAAGGAGCAACAAGGTTTGTGTTTGTATTCTGTCTTTGGAAAAAATGAGCCATAAATTACTAAAATAAAAATATTAAAAAGACTTTCCTAATTCTTTAGATACCTAGAATGCAGAATATTTAAGTAATGATAAATAAATGCAGAGTTCTATTCTACATATTTTTAAGATTTCATTTTATCTATTTCTTTGGATGTGAATAGCAAGATACTGAACACATGGTTTAAAGTTTAAGTACATTCATTTATTTATTATTTTTAAAGTGAGCTAGAAGTGCTGGGTGTGGTGGTACATGCCTGTAATCCCAGTACGTGAAAGGCTGAGACAGGAAGATTTCAGGTTCAAGACCAGCATGTGGTAACTTAGTGAGACCTTATTTCAAAATAACAAATAAATAGGGCTGGGGGTATAGGGAAGAGATAGAAACCCTCTCTGGTTTCAATCTTCAGTACCATCTCTATACAAAAAAAGCAAGTTAGAAGGAATCTTTAGGGTACAGTTGCAGTATTCAGTGACATCATCAAGGAACATAGGCTATTTCCATCTTTTTAATCTTCCATCTTTGTTTATTGTTCTTTGTTTTTATATTTGTCAATAAATTCCAGATGAGTCTTTGTATGGACATGTGCTTTTCTGTTTTGGGGGGAGGGTTATATTAGTTTGCTAGGGCTGCTATAACAGCAGAGACTGGGCATCTTAAATGTGAAACTTTATTTTCTCATAGTTTAAATCTGAAATCAAAGTGTTGACAGGGTTGACTTCTTTTGAGGCCTCTTTCCTTGGCTTATATATAGCTGTCTTTTCCCTGCATCTTCACATAGTTTCCTTCTCTGTCCAAATTTCCTCTTTCTACAAAGGTAACAGTCATTAGATTAGGACCCACCACTATGACCTCATTTTAACTTAATAAATTTTAAAAGAACCTATCTCCAAATACAGACACATTCAGAGATATTGGGGTTGGACTTCAGTAAACTAAGGATCAAACTATTTTTCAAAGTACTATATGACGTTAAATTCATACTGGTTCCCTATGAGAGTTCTAGTTTCTCCATATCTGTACTAACATGTGGAGTAGTCAGTCTATTTAATTTTAGCCATTTTAAAGGTATGCAGTGATAGCTTTAATTTCCATTTCTTTGTGATGTTGAAGATTTTATATGTAATTAAACTATCATAGATAATTCAGTGAACTTTTTAAATTGCACATTTTAAAAATTAAGTTTTTCTTGTTAAGTTTTGAGAGCTCTATATATATTCTGAATACATGTCATTGATCAGATTTATGTTTTTCAAAGTTTTTGCCCATATTCTAGGTTATTGTTTTATTCTATAAAGAATTTCTTTTGAAGATCAGAAGATTTAAATTTTGTTGAAATCTAATTTATGGATTTTTCTCTATTAATTTGCTTTTTATGTGTATCTAAAAATTTACCTAATGCAAAATCAAAAAGAATTTCTCTTATTTTTTCTTATTCATTTTTTGTGATTATTGGAGATATTTCTGAGCTATACCCCCAGTCCTATTGTATTTTTAATTTTTATTCTTATTTAATTTTATTTTTGGTACTGGGGATTGAACTCAGAGTTTTTCTATATCTGAGCTACACCCCCAGCTCCTTTTTTATTTTTATTTTAAGACAGGATCTCGCTAAGTTGCTGAGGGTCTTACTAAGTTGCTGAGGCTGGCCTTGAATTTGTGAACCTCCTGTTTCAGTCTCCTAAGTACTAGGATTCCAGGCATGTACCACCATACCTAGATTATTATTTTTTTATTTTGAAACAATAAAGGGTCTCGCCAAGTTGCTGAGGCTTGCCTCAAACCTGCAATCATCCTGTTTCAGCCCTCCAAATATGTGATTACAGGTGTGTGCTATTGTGCAGTTTTTTAAAATAATCATAGGCTTTACATTTAGCTTTATTATCCAGATTTCATATGTTAACTTTTATAGATGGTATTAGGTGTCAGTTTATTCCATTATTTTTGTATCACATTTGCAAATGTTCCAGAGCCACTTGTTGAAAAGATTATCCTTTGACTATTTAATTGTGTTTGTACCATTGTTGAAAAAAATAGTTATCTATGTATATGAAGTTGTATTTCTAGATTCAATTCTCTTTCATTTATCTATTAATGTGTTTAAACCAAAACCATACTGTCTTGATAACTGTTGGCATATAATAATTCTAGGAATCAGGTAGTATTAATCTTCCAGCTTTGTTCTCTTTCAAAGTATTTGGCTGTTCTAACTTCTTTGAATTCCTAAAAGAATTTTAGAGAAACTTTTCAATTTCGTAAGAAGCCTCCTGAGATATTTGTGATGATTTTCTGGGGTGCTGGGGAGAAAACTCAGGGCCTATGCATTCTAAGCATGTATTCTACCATTGAGCTGTGCCTGCATCTTGACTAGAGTTATATGTAATGTCTAGATAAGTTTTGGCTGAATGAGTATCTTGACAATACTGAATATTTTGACCCATGAACATGGTATGCTTCTTCATTTATTTATGTTTTCTTTAATTTCTCTCAGTAATATTTTTTAGTTTCAGTATACAAGTCTTGCATTGTTGAACATATCCGTACTTTATCTTTTTTAATGCTATTGTAAATAGTATTGTTTTATTAACTTGAATTTTCAATTATTTATTTTTATATTTATTTTAGTTCTAATAGCATCTTTTTAGTATATTGCCTAGAAGTTTTTACATTGATGAACATGCCAACTGAAGAAACAAAAATTTCATTTCTTCCTTTCTAATGTGGACACTGTTTACTTCTTTTCCTTGCATTGTTCCATTGGCTAGAATTTCCAGTGTATTGGGAATAGGAATAAATAGAGCTGACATCTTGCTTTTCCTGAACTTACAGAAATTCATTCATTCTTTTCACCATTAAAATAGGATGTTGGCTATAGATTTTTTGATACATTTTCCCTCTGAGAAAGTTTGCTTCTATTTCTAGTTTTTATGAGGGAGATTTTTTTTTTTAATTAGAATGTATGTTTGATTACATTAAATGCTTTTTCTATATTCATGGAGGTGAGCATTTTTTTTTAACCTAATATGGTGAATTACATTGCTTTGATGGTTGGCCTTGCATTCCGGAATAAACCTCACTTAATGTATTATTTTCAATCTGCTCACATTTTGTTAAGAACAAAACTATGGGGGATATTGGTGTATAGTTTTCTTGTAATGTCTGGTTTTGAGTCAGAGCAGTACTGTCCCCATAGAATGAATTAAATAGCATTTCTTTCTTTTTAAATTTCTAGAAGATTTTGATATAATTGAAATTACTTATCTTGTTCTTAATTGTTTGGTGGAATTTACCAGAGAAAATATCTGGACCAGGAATTTTCTTTGTGGAAAAATTTTAAATTATCATTCCAAAAATATTTTTAATAAATATAGGACTATTTGGCTATGTATTTTTTTCTTATGAGAGCTTTGGAGTTTGAGCTTTCTAAACAATTTGTCCATTTCATTTAAGCTGTCAAAAATAATTGGCATTAGATTGTTCATAGTATTTCGTTGTCTTTTTAATTTCTTAAAAGTTCAAAGTGATATAACCATATTTATGATGGTAATTTGTGCTATCTTTCTTATTTTTCCCCAAATTAATAGTCTTTTAGGAAATATATTGAAGAAAGAATATTTATTCTGCTTTTGTATAATGTAGTGTTCTATTGTTCCATAAGCACACAAAATCAGCTCAAGTTGAGTGTGTTCTTCAATTTTTTCTTTACGTTTTCTACCAATTATTATAAAAAGTGTATAGACTATAGCTGTGAATTTATTGTATTTTTCTATGCAGTTATATCAATTTTTGATTCTTATATTTTGAATCTCTATTATTAAATGCATAAAAATTAAGTTGTGTCTTCATGATATTTGACTCCTTTATTATAAAATGACCGTTATTTCTACTATTCTATGCTTATATTTAAAAAATATCATTAACAAGAGGAATGAAGTTACTATTACTAATTTAGATATGCTGTCATTCTTCTAGAAAAAGGTGAATTATTGAAACAAAATCAGCATTTTGTTAGAATAGAGGCAGGGAGTGGTAGACGAAGAAGAAGGATGAGTGTTGCATTCTCATCCAACCATTACTACAAGGCTAAACTGAGTACTTTAAGAATATTTTATATGACAGTCAGGCTAATGATCAAATTTAGATAATTCTTTATTCCACATTTGTGTGTGTGTGTGTGTGTGTGTGTGTGTGTGTGTGTGTGTGTGTGTGTTTGGTACTGGGGATGGAACCTAGGGGAATTGTACCTCTAAGCTACACCCCCATCCATATTTTATCCTTTTATTTTGAAACAGACTTTCAGTGAACTGTGGGGGGCTTCACTAAATTGCTAAGGCTGGCCCTGAACCTGTGATACTCCTATCTTGGCCTCCCAAGTACTGGGATTACAAGGATATGCCATCACACCTGGCTATTTCACACTTTTAAATTGGAAATTAAACTCTCAATTATTATAGTGTTTGATATCATCCCCATTTAATGGTTAAGAAAACAGTTCTGTGGAGAGTAACTCAATTATTTTGTTTTGAAACAGAATTTAAGGGTAAATCAGCATTTGTGAATGTTTGTTGGTATTTTTATCCTAAATGTAAGAAGATAGCATTGTGGGAAAAAAAACACCAATGCTTTGTTGTCGTTGTTGTTAAGTTTTATTATGTTAAAAGAAGAAAAGCAGAACACAACATAGTACATGATTACATCATGTCACATTGAATAGAACATGACAGAACATATATTTACAAAAGTACACTCTTCTTTACGACCAGATGACTGCTCTCAATCTGGAAATGAACCATCTGCTTATCATTTAAATTCCTGGATAACTTACCAGCCCACATCTCTAAACAGAAGTAGCCTTCTTCATAACCTTAAACCACTGCTAAGGTCCACTGTCTCCATATGTAATGCATATTTCCTGTGTACTGAATGAAAACAGATTATGACATTCATGATGTCTAAAAGACCATGTTGACTTAATTAACATGAAAGGCTAATGGATTATGCTTTCAGCATTTGAAATTGCCATAATACAGTTGGGACATATTTATTCACACTTTGGCTAACCACATATCCCCAAACAATCAGTATATTAGCACTCTCTTGACATAGTCCAAACAACTACTTATTTATTAGCCCTTATACCTGCATTCATTCAATACTTATTATTCCTCAGGTATAAGTACTAGAATTATAATGAGTAAAATATGACCTATAGTTTGGTGAAAATTTTAGATAGGTAAGTAATTACGGTATTTTGAGACATTGTTGAGGGAGAAGGAATTTGGTATGACTTTTAAGTTTCTGGTTAGACAAATAGTGAGTGGAAACCTGGGTCTAAGAGCATTTGCCTGCAAGTGAAAGTGACATTGGTGGTGTTTGCTTCCAACTTAATAATTTTTATATAAAGTACTACTTATTTTTCTTAGTGATCAAGTTAATTATATACTAGAGTAGTGGATAGGTATAGAATTTTGCATCGAGTGCACAGTTTTATAACAATTTTTTTTTTTCTTGGGTCCCCAGCCTATGAGTATGACCTGCACACTCTTGTCTTTCTTGTCTGTCTTGGATTATCCACCTCTGACATTTACTATGAGCTTTAGTATTTCTGCTAATTTTGTGCTGCTTTGGTCACCCTCCATATTTGCTCCCAGTTTAAATGAACTTATGTTTATGTGAATTTAAGATGTGTCTAAAGCTTATAAATTTTCTTTTTTAAAAAATTGCATTAGAGTACTACCCAGGATTTTTCTAATGATTACTGGGATTTAAATTGCCAATTAGTTGAGTATTACTTTGGAGTGGGATGAGGCAGGGGAAATATATGTGGACTCTTAAAAAATACCCCTATTTTCATTTAATGAACATCACCTATTTCTAGATTATAGTTTGATTATTTGGGGCATGTGGCTACAATCACAATTGAGTTATAAATGTGTTATAACACACTCCCTCGCCCTCCCTCCTTCTCAAGTTCAGTTTAGTGATTGATTTTGATATGTTTGTGAAAGTACATCATGTGCTAATATTAGGGTGTCCCCCCACCCCCTGCCCATCCCCTTGGATTAAATCAGCTTCTTTGCTTATTGAGGGTCTCTCCTTTTTCATCTGGAGACCCTCTGATGCCCCATCTTCTCCCTAGTATCCGCATATTAGGGAGAACATATGCTTCTTTACTCTTTGTGACTGGCTAATCTCACTTAACATAATGTTTTCCAGCTGCATCCATTTCCCTGCAAATGACATGATTTTGTTCTTCTTTATGGCTGAGTAAAATTCCATTGTGTACATATCCCATAGTTTTGTAATCCATTCATCTGTCAATGGACATCTTGGCTGCTTCCATAGTTTGGCAATTGTGAATTGTGCAGCTATAAACATAGATACACATGCGTTGGTCTGATAGTTTGGTTTCCTTTCTTTTGGGTAGATACCCAGTAGAGGGATCGCTGGATCATATGGTAGGTTCATTCCCATTCTTCAGAGGATCCTCCATACTGTTTTCCAGAGTGGTTGCACTAATTTGCAATCCCACCAACAATGTATTAGGGTTCCCACTTCTCCACTCCTCACCAGAATTTGTTGTTGTTTGTGTTCTTGATGATTGCCATTCTAATTGTTGTTAGGTGAAATCTCAAGGTAGTTTTGATTTGCATCTCTCTGACTGCTAATGATATTGAACATAATAGCCTTTTAAAAATATCATTTTGACTTTACTTTTAATCTAGCTCTTACAGAGGAAAAGAAATATCTTTCTTTTTCAGGAGAAAGCTTTTTAGATTTTTTAAATAGTTTTATTGGTGCGTTATAGTCTCACATCATAATGTAATTCATATTGATAGTGGCATACATGCACACAGCACTTGGTGAGGTTTCTTCCGGCTCCCTCCCCACTCCTCTCCTTCCCCATACAAAATATTGAGATTGGCATTGTATTTTCACATATGTACATAATAAGTGTTTCTTTTATTAATTCTCTCTCTCCCCCCTCCTCAAAATACCTCCCTCACTCCACTGGAGTTTCTGCTCCAGTTTCTAAAGTCCCTCTTATATCCCAATTACTTCCTAGCTTCTGCATGAGAGAAAGAAAGCACATGCTCTTCACTTTCTGTGATGGGCCATTCTCACTTAACATAATGTATAGCAGCTATTTTGAAGCCTTTGTTTTTAAAATGCAACATTTAGCTCCACTTGAAGTTAGTTTCTGTTGATTTATTTCCTCTTTAAAAAAACTCAGCTGTTGGACATGGTAGCACACACCT